>JASTWF010002567.1:0-22486 GCA_030390025.1 Squalus acanthias | reverse complement strand
CTCGCGTTGAATGGGCCAACTCGCGTTGAATGGACTGACTTGCGTTGAATGGGCCAACTCGCGTTGAATGGGCCGACCCGCGTTCAATGGGCCGACTCGCGTTGAATGGGCCGACCCATGTTGAATGGGCCGACCCACGTTGAATGGGCTGACCCGCGTTCAATGAGCCGACTCGCGTTGAATGGGCCGACTCGCGTTGAATGGGCCTACCCGCCTTCAATGAGCCGACTCGCGTTAAATGGGCCGACTCGCGTTGAATGGGCTGACCCGCGTTCAATGAGCCGACTCGCGTTGAATGGGCCGACTCGCGTTGAATGGGCCTACCCGCCTTCAATGAGCCGACTCGCGTTAAATGGGCCGACTCGCGTTGAATGGGCCAACTCGCGTTGAATGGACTGACCTTGTTGAATGGTCCAACTCGTGTTGAATGGGCCGACCTGTGTTGAATGGGCCAACTCGCGTTAAATGGGCCGACTCGCGTTGAATGGGCCAACTCGCGTTAAATGGGCCAACTCGCGTTGAATGAGCCAACTCGCGTTAAATGGGCCGACTCGCGTTGAATGGGCCAACTCGCGTTCAATGGGCCGACCTGCGTTGAATGGGCCAACTCGCGTTAAATGGGCCGACTCACGTTGAATGGGCCAACTCGAGTTAAATGGGCCAACTCGCGTTGAATGGGCCAACTCGCGTTAACTGGGCCGACTCGCGTTGAATGGGCCAACTCGCGTTCAATGGGCCGGCTTGTGTTGAATGGGCTGACTCGCGTTGAATGGGCCAACCCGCGTTCAATGGGCCGACTCGCGTTGAATGGGCCGACCCGTGTTGAATGGGCCGACCCGCATTCAATGGGCCGACCCGTGTTGAATGGGCTGGCTCGTGTTGAATGGGCCAACTCGAGTTAAATGGGCCAACTCGCGTTGAATGGGCCAACTCGCGTTAACTGGGCCGACTCGCGTTGAATGGGCCAACTCGCGTTCAATGGGCCGGCTTGTGTTGAATGGGCTGACTCGCGTTGAATGGGCCAACCCGCGTTCAATGGGCCGACTCGCGTTGAATGGGCCGACCCGTGTTGAATGGGCCGACCCGCATTCAATGGGCCGACCCGTGTTGAATGGGCCGGCTCGTGTTGAATGGGCCAACCCGCGTTGAATGGGCCGACCCGTGTTGAATGGGCCGACCCGCGTTGAATGGACCGACCCGCGTTCAATGGGCCGACCCGCGTTGAATGGGCCGACCCGCGTTCAATGGGCCGACCCGCGTTCAATGGGCCGGCTCGCATTGAATGGGCCAACTTGCATTGAATGGGCCAACTCGCATTGAATGGACCGACTCGCATTGAATGGGCCGACCCGCGATGAATGGGCCGACCCGCGTTGAATGGGCCGACTCGCATTGAATTGGCCGACTCGCATCGAATGGGCCAACTCGCATTGAATGGGCCGACTCGCATTGAATGGGCCAACTCGCATTGAATGGGCCAACTCGCATTGAATGGGCCGACCCGCGTTGAATGTGCCGACCCGCGTTGAATGGGCCGACCCGCATTGAATGGGCCAACCCGCGTTGAATGGGCCGACTCGTGTTGAATGGGCCGACTCGCGTTGAATGGGCCGACCCGCATTGAATGGGCCGACTCGCGTTGAATGGGCCGACTCGCGTTGAATGTGCGGGTTAGGTTGATTTGGCTATGATAAATTAACCCTTAGTGTTAGGGGGGGATTAAATATGTGGGGTTATGGGGATAGGATGGGATATGTTAGGGGGAATTAAATACGGGGGTAGGGTGGGATATGTGTACTGTGGGGATTAAAACAGGGGACAGGGTACTGGATTTGGATGATCAGCCATGATCGTATTGAATGGTGGAGCAGGCACGATGGGCCGAATGGCCTTCTCCTGCTCCTAGATTCTATGTTTCTATGTTTCTATGAATGGGCCGACTCGCATTGAATGGGCCGACCCGCGTTCAATGTGCCGACTCGCATTGCATGGGCCGACCCGCGTTCAATGGGCCGACCCACGTTCAATGGGCCGACTCGCATTGAATGGGCCGACCCGCGTTCAATGGGCCGACTCGCGTTCAATGGGCCGACCCGCGTTCAATGGGCCGACTCGCGTTCAATGGGCCGACCCGCGTTCAATGGGCCGACCCGCGTTCAATGGGCCGACCCGCATTCAATGGGCCAACCCGCGTTCAAAGGTCCGACCCGCGTTCAATGGGCCGACCCGCGTTCAATGGGCTGACTCGCGTTGAGTGGACCGACCCGCGTTGAATGGGCTGACTCGCGTTGAATGGGCCGACCCGCGTTGAATGGGCCGACTCGCGTTGAATGGACCGACCCGCATTGAATGGGCCGACTCGCGTTGAATGGGCCGACCCGTGTTGAATGGGCCGACCCGTGTTGAATGGGCCGACTCGCGTTGAATGGACCGACCCGTGTTGAATGGGCCGACCCGTGTTGAATGGGCCAACTCGCGTTGAATGGACCGACCCGCGTTGAATGGGCCAACTCGCGTTTAATGGACCGACCCGCATTGAATGGGCCGACTCGCGTTGAATGGACCGACCCGCGTTGAATGGGCCGACCCACGTTGAATGGGCCGACCCGCATTGAATGGGCCGACTCGCGTTGAATGGGCCGACCCGCATTGAATGGGCCGACCCGCGTTGAATGGGCCGACCCGCATTGAATGGGCCGAGTCGCGTTGAATGGGCCGACTCGCGTTGAATGGGCCGACTCGCGTTGAATGGGCCGACCCGTGTTGAATGGGCTGACCCACGTTGAATGGGCCGACCCGCGTTGAATTTCCGACTCGCGTTGAATGGGCCGACCCATGTTGAATGGGCCGACACACGTTGAATGGGCCAACCCGCGTTAAATGAGCCGACTCGCGTTGAATGGGCCGACTCGCGTTGAATGGGCCAACTCGCGTTGAATGGGCCGACTCGCGTTGAATGGGCCGACCCGCGTTCAATGAGCCGACTCGCGTTGAGTGGACCGACCCGCGTTGAATGGGCTGACTCGCGTTGAATGGGCCGACCCGCGTTGAATGGGCCGACTCGCGTTGAATGGACCGACCCGCATTGAATGGGCCGACTCGCGTTGAATGGGCCGACCCGTGTTGAATGGGCCGACCCGTGTTGAATGGGCCGACTCGCGTTGAATGGACCGACCCGTGTTGAATGGGCCGACCCGTGTTGAATGGGCCAACTCGCGTTGAATGGACCGACCCGCGTTGAATGGGCCAACTCGCGTTTAATGGACCGACCCGCATTGAATGGGCCGACTCGCGTTGAATGGACCGACCCGCGTTGAATGGGCCGACCCACGTTGAATGGGCCGACCCGCATTGAATGGGCCGACTCGCGTTGAATGGGCCGACCCGCATTGAATGGGCCGACCCGCGTTGAATGGGCCGACCCGCATTGAATGGGCCGAGTCGCGTTGAATGGGCCGACTCGCGTTGAATGGGCCGACTCGCGTTGAATGGGCCGACCCGTGTTGAATGGGCTGACCCACGTTGAATGGGCCGACCCGCGTTGAATTTCCGACTCGCGTTGAATGGGCCGACCCATGTTGAATGGGCCGACACACGTTGAATGGGCCAACCCGCGTTAAATGAGCCGACTCGCGTTGAATGGGCCGACTCGCGTTGAATGGGCCAACTCGCGTTGAATGGGCCGACTCGCGTTGAATGGGCCGACCCGCGTTCAATGAGCCGACTCGCGTTAAATGGGCCGACTCGCGTTGAATGGGCCAACTCGCGTTGAATGGACTGACTTGCGTTGAATGGGCCAACTCGCGTTGAATGGGCCGACCCGCGTTCAATGGGCCGACTCGCGTTGAATGGGCCGACCCATGTTGAATGGGCCGACCCACGTTGAATGGGCTGACCCGCGTTCAATGAGCTGACTCGCGTTGAATGGGCCGACTCGCGTTGAATGGGCCTACCCGCCTTCAATGAGCCGACTCGCGTTAAATGGGCCGACTCGCGTTGAATGGGCCAACTCGCGTTGAATGGACTGACCTGCGTTGAATGGTCCAACTCGTGTTGAATGGGCCGACCTGTGTTGAATGGGCCAACTCGCGTTAAATGGGCCGACTCGCGTTGAATGGGCCAACTCGCGTTAAATGGGCCAACTCGCGTTGAATGAGCCAACTCGCGTTAAATGGGCCGACTCGCGTTGAATGGGCCAACTCGCGTTCAATGGGCCGACCTGCGTTGAATGGGCCAACTCGCGTTAAATGGGCCGACTCACGTTGAATGGGCCAACTCGAGTTAAATGGGCCAACTCGCGTTGAATGGGCCAACTCGCGTTAACTGGGCCGACTCGCGTTGAATGGGCCAACTCGCGTTCAATGGGCCGGCTTGTGTTGAATGGGCTGACTCGCGTTGAATGGGCCAACCCGCGTTCAATGGGCCGACTCGCGTTGAATGGGCCGACCCGTGTTGAATGGGCCGACCCGCATTCAATGGGCCGACCTGTGTTGAATGGGCCGGCTCGTGTTGAATGGGCCAACCCGCGTTAAATGGGCTGACCCGTGTTGAATGGGCTGACCCGCGTTGAATGGACCGACCCGCGATGAATGTGCCGACCCGCGATGAATGGGCCGACCTGCGTTGAATGGGCCGACCCACGTTGAATGTGCCAACTCGCGTTGAATGGGCCGACCCGCGTTGAATGGGCCGACCCGCGATGAATGGGCCGACCTGCGTTGAATGGGCCGACCCGCGATGAATGGGCCAACTTGCATTGAATGGGCCGACCCGCGTTGAATGGGCTGACTCGCGTTGAATGGGCCGATTCACGTTCAATGGGCCGACCCGCGTTGAATGGGCCGACTAGCATTGAATTGGCCGACTCGCATTGAATGGGCCAACTCGCATTGAATCAGCCGACCCGCGTTGAATGGGCCGACTCGCATTGAATGGGCCGACTCGCATTGAATGGGCCAACTCGCATTGAATGGGCCGACTCGCATTGAATGGGCCAACTCGCATTGAATGGGCCAACTCGCATTGAATAGGCCGACTCGCATTGAATTGGCCGACCCGCATTGAATGGGCCAACTCGCATTGAATGGGCTGACCCGCGTTCAATAGGCCGACTCGCATTGAATGGGCCAACTCGCATTGAATGGGCCAACTTGCATTGAATGGGCCAACTCGCGTTGAATGGGCTGACTCGCATTGAATTGGCCGACCCGCGTTGAATGGGCCAACTCGCATTGAATGGGCCAACTCGCATTGAATGGGCCGACTCGCATTGAATGGGCCGACCCGCGTTGAATGGGCCGACCCGCGTTGAATGGGCCGACCCGCGTTGAATGGGCCGACCCGCGTTGCATGGGCCGACCCGCGTTGAATGGGCCGATTCGCGTTGAATTGGCCGACCCGCGTTGAATGGGCTGACCCGCGTTGAATGGGCCGACCCGCGTTGAATGGACCGACTCACGTTGAATGGGCCAACCCGCGTTGAATGGGCCGACTCGTGTTGAATGGGCCGACTCGCGTTGAATGGGCCGACCCGCATTGAATGGGCCGACTCGCGTTGAATGGGCCGACTCGCATTGAATGGGCCGACCCGCGTTCAATGGGCCGACTCGCATTGAATGGGCCGACCCGCGTTCAATGGGCCGACCCGTGTTCAATGGGCCGACTCGCGTTGAATGGGCCGACCCGCGTTCAATGGGCCGACTCGCGTTCAATGGGCCGACCCGCGTTGAATGGGCCGACCCGCGTTCAATGGGCCGACCCGCGTTCAATGGGCCAACCCGCGTTCAATGGGCCGACCCGCGTTCAATGGGCCGACCCGCGTTCAATGGGCTGACTCGCGTTGAATGGACCGACCCGCGTTGAATGGGCTGACTCGCGTTGAATGGGCCGACCCGCGTTGAATGGGCCGACTCGTGTTGAATGGACCGACCCGCATTGAATGGGCCGACTCGCGTTGAATGGGCCGACCCGTGTTGAATGGGCCAACCCGTGTTGAATGGGCCGACTCGCGTTGAATGGACCGACCCGCGTTGAATGGGCCAACTCGCGTTGAATGGACCGACCCGCATTGAATGGGCCGACTCGCGTTGAATGGACCGACCCGCGTTGAATGGGCCGACCCACGTTGAATGGGCCAACCCGCATTGAATGGGCCGACTCGCGTTGTTTGGGCCGACCCGCGTTGAATGGGCCGACCCGCATTGAATGGGCCGAGTCGCGTTGAATGGGCCGACTCGCGTTGAATGGGCCGACCCGTGTTGAATGGGCTGACCCACGTTGAATGGGCCGACCCGCGTTGAATTTCCGACTCGCGTTGAATGGGCCGACCCGCGTTCAATGAGCCGACTCGCGTTGAATGGGCCGACTCGCGTTGAATGGGCCAACTCGCTTTGAATGGGCCGACTCGCGTTGAATGGGCCGACCCGCGTTCAATGGGCCGACTCGCATTCAATGGGCCGACTCGCGTTCAATGGGCCGACTCGCGTTCAATGGGCCGACTCATGTTCAATGGGCCGACCCGCGTTCAATGGGCTGACCCGCGTTGAATGGGACGAATTGCGTTGAATGGACTGACCCGCGTTGAATTGGCCGACTCGTGTTCAATGGGCCGACCCGCGATGAATGTGCCGACTCGCGTTGAGTGGGCCGACCTGCGTTGAATGGGCCGACCCGCGTTGAATGGGCCAACCTGCGTTGAATGGGCCGACCCGCGATGAATGTGCCGACCCGCGATAAATGGGCCGACCTGCGTTGAATGGGTCGACCCACGTTGAATGTGCCGACTCGCGTTGAATGGGCCGACCCGCGTTGAATGGGCCGACCCGCGATGAATGGGCCGACCAGCGTTGAATGGGCCGACCCGCGATGAATGGGCCGACCCGCGTTGAATGGGCCGACCCGCGATGAATGGGCCGACCCGCGATGAATGGGCTGACCCGCGTTGAATGGGCCGACCTGCGCTGAATGGGCCGACCTGCGTTGAATGGGCCGACCCGCGATGAATGGGCCGACCTGCGTTGAATGGGCCGACCTGCGTTGAATGGGCCGACCCGCGATGAATTGGCCGACCCGCGATGAATGGGCCGACCCGCGTTGAATGGGCCGACATGCGTTGAATGGGCCGACATGCGTTGAATGGGCCGACTCGCGATGAATGGGCCAACCCGCGATGAATGGGCCGACTAGCGTTGAATGGGCCGACCCGCGATGAATGGGCCGACCCGCGATGAATGGGCCGACCCGCGTTGAATGGGTCGACCCGCGATGAATGGGCCGACCCGCAATGAATGGGCCGACCCGCGTTGAATGGGCCGACCCACGTTGAATGGGTCTGACTCGTGTTGAATGGGCCGACCCGCGATGAATGGGCCGACCCATGATGAATGGGCTGACCCGTGATGAATGGGCCGACCCGCATTCAATGGGTCGACCCGCGTTGAATGGGCCGACCCGCGATGAATGGGCCGACCCGCGTTGAATGGGCCGACCCGCGTTGAATGGGCCGACCCGCGTTGAATGGGCCGACCCGCGTTGAATGGGCCGACTCGTGTTGAATTGGCCGACTCGCGTTGAATGGGCCGACCCGCATTGAATGGGCCGACTCGCGTTGAATGGGCCGACTCGCGTTGAATGGGCCGACTCGCATTGAATGGGCCGACCCGCGTTCAATGGGCCGACTCGCATTGAATGGGCCGACCCGCGTTCAATGGGCCGACCCACGTTCAATGGGCCGACTCGCGTTGAATGGGCCGACCCGCGTTCAATGGGCCGACTCGCGTACAATGGGCCGACCCGCGTTGAATGGGCCGACCCGCGTTCAATGGGCCGACCCGCGTTCAATGGGCCGACCCGCGTTCAATGGTCCGACCCGCGTTCAATGGGCCGACCCGCGTTCAATGGGCTGACTCGCGTTGAATGGACCGACCCGCGTTGAATGGGCTGACTCGCGTTGAATGGGCCGACCCGCGTTGAATGGGCCGACTCGCGTTGAATGGACCGACCCGCATTGAATGGGCCGACTCGCGTTGAATGGGCCGACCCGTGTTGAATGGACCGACCCGTGTTGAATGGGCCGACTCGCGTTGAATGGACCGACCCGCGTTGAATGGGCCAACTCGCGTTGAATGGACCGACCCGCATTGAATGGGCCGACTCGCGTTGATTGGACCGACCCGCGTTGAATGCGCCGACCCACGTTGAATGGGCTGACCCACGTTGAATGGGCCGACCCGCGTTGAATTTCCGACTCGCGTTGAATGGGCCGACCCATGTTGAATGGGCCGACACACGTTGAATGGGCCGACCCGCGTTCAATGAGCCGACTCGCGTTGAATGGGCCGACTCGCATTGAATGGGCCAACTCGCGTTGAATGGGCCGACTTGCGTTGAATGGGCCGACCCGCGTTCAATGAGCCGACTCGCGTTAAATGGGCCGACTCGCGTTGAATGGGCCAACTCGCGTTGAATGGACTGACTTGCGTTGAATGGGCCAACTCGCGTTGAATGGGCCGACCCGCGTTCAATGGGCCGACTCGCGTTGAATGGGCCGACCCATGTTGAATGGGCCGACCCACGTTGAATGGGCTGACCCGCGTTCAATGAGCCGACTCGCGTTGAATGGGCCGACTCGCGTTGAATGGGCCAACTCGCGTTGAATGGACTGACCTGCGTTGAATGGTCCAACTCGTGTTGAATGGGCCGACCTGTGTTGAATGGGCCAACTCGCGTTAAATGGGCCGACTCGCGTTGAATGGGCCAACTCGCGTTAAATGGGCCAACTCGCGTTGAATGAGCCAACTCGCGTTAAATGGGCCGACTCGCGTTGAATGGGCCAACTCGCATTCAATGGGCCGACCTGCGTTGAATGGGCCAACTCGCGTTAAATGGGCCGACTCGCGTTGAATGGGCCAACTCGAGTTAAATGGGCCAACTCGCGTTGAATGGGCCAACTCGCGTTAACTGGGCCGACTCGCGTTGAATGGGCCAACTCGCGTTCAATGGGCCGGCTTGTGTTGAATGGGCCGACTCGCGTTGAATGGGCCAATCCGCGTTCAATGGGCCGACTCGCGTTGAATGGGCCGACCCGTGTTGAATGGGCCGACCCGCATTCAATGGGCCGACCCGTGTTGAATGGGCCGGCTCGTGTTGAATGGGCCAACCCGCGTTAAATGGGCCGACTCGCATTGAATGGGCCGACCCGCGTTCAATGGTCCGACCCGCGTTCAATGGGCCGACCCGCGTTCAATGGGCTGACTCGCGTTGAATGGACCGACCCGCGTTGAATGGGCTGACTCGCGTTGAATGGGCCGACCCGCGTTGAATGGGCCGACTCGCGTTGAATGGACCGACCCGCATTGAATGGGCCGACTCGCGTTGAATGGGCCGACCCGTGTTGAATGGACCGACCCGTGTTGAATGGGCCGACTCGCGTTGAATGGACCGACCCGCGTTGAATGGGCCAACTCGCGTTGAATGGACCGACCCGCATTGAATGGGCCGACTCGCGTTGAATGGACCGACCCATGTTGAATGGGCCGACCCACGTTGAATGGGCTGACCCGCGTTCAATGAGCCGACTCGAGTTGAATGGGCCGACTCGCGTTGAATGGGCCGACTCGCGTTGAATGGGCCAACTCGCGTTGAATGGACTGACCTGCGTTGAATGGTCCAACTCGTGTTGAATGGGCCGACCTGTGTTGAATGGGCCAACTCGCGTTAAATGGGCCGACTCGCGTTGAATGGGCCAACTCGCGTTAAATGGGCCAACTCGCGTTGAATGAGCCAACTCGCGTTAAATGGGCCGACTTGCGTTGAATGGGCCAACTCGCATTCAATGGGCCGACCTGCGTTGAATGGGCCAACTCGCGTTAAATGGGCCGACTCGCGTTGAATGGGCCAACTCGAGTTAAATGGGCCAACTCGCGTTGAATGGGCCGACCCGTGTTGAATGGGCCGACCCGCATTCAATGGGCCGACCCGTGTTGAATGGGCCGGCTCGTGTTGAATGGGCCAACCCGCGTTAAATGGGCCGACTCGCATTGAATGGGCCGACCCGCGTTCAATGGGCCGACCCGTGTTCAATGGGCCGACTCGCGTTGAATGGGCCGACCCGCGTTCAATGGGCCGACTCGCGTTGAATGGGCCGACCCGCGTTGAATGGGCCGACCCGCGTTCAATGGGCCGACCCGCGTTCAATGGGCCAACCCGCGTTCAATGGGCCGACCCGCGTTCAATGGGCCGACCCGCGTTCAATGGGCTGACTCGCGTTGAATGGACCGACCCGCGTTGAATGGGCTGACTCGCGTTGAATGGGCCGACCCGCGTTGAATGGGCCGACTCGTGTTGAATGGACCGACCCGCATTGAATGGGCCGACTCGCGTTGAATGGGCCGACCCGTGTTGAATGGGCCAACCCGTGTTGAATGGGCCGACTCGCGTTGAATGGACCGACCCGCGTTGAATGGGCCAACTCGCGTTGAATGGACCGACCTGCATTGAATGGGCCGACTCGCGTTGAATGGACCGACCCGCGTTGAATGGGCCGACCCGCGTTGAATGGGCCAACCCGCATTGAATGGGCCGACTCGCGTTGTTTGGGCCGACTAGCGTTGAATGGGCCGACCCGCATTGAATGGGCCGAGTCGCGTTGAATGGGCCGACTCGCGTTGAATGGGCCGACCCGTGTTGAATGGGCTGACCCACGTTGAATGGGCCGACCCGCGTTGAATTTCCGACTCGCATTGAATGGGCCGACCCATGTTGAATAGGCCGACACACGTTGAATGGGCCGACCCGCGTTCAATGAGCTGACTCGCGTTGAATGGGCCGACTCGCGTTGAATGGGCCAACTCGCTTTGAATGGGCCGACTCGCGTTGAATGGGCCGACCCGCGTTCAATGAGCCGACTCGCGTTAAATGGGCCGACTCGCGTTGAATGGGCCAACTCGCGTTGAATGGACTGACTTGCGTTGAATGGGCCAACTCGCGTTGAATGGGCCGACCCGCGTTCAATGGGCCGACTCGCATTCATTGGGCCGACTCGCGTTCAATGGGCCGACTCGCGTTCAATGGGCCGACTCATGTTCAATGGGCCGACCCGCGTTCAATGGGCCGACCCGCGTTGAATGGGACGAATTGCGTTGAATGGACTGACCCGCGTTGAATTGGCCGACTCGTGTTCAATGGGCCGACCCACGTTGAATGGGCCGACCTGCGTTGAATGGGCCGACCCGCGTTGAATGGGCCAACCTGCGTTGAATGGGCCGACCCGCGATGAATGTGCCGACCCGCGATAAATGGGCCGACCTGCGTTGAATGGGCCGACCCACGTTGAATGTGCTGACTCGCGTTGAATGGGCCGACCCGCGTTGAATGGGCCGACCCGCGATGAATGGGCCGACCAGCGTTGAATGGGCCGACCCGCGATGAATGGGCCGACCCGCGTTGAATGGGCCGACCCGCGATGAATGGGCCGACCCGCGATGAATGGGCCGACCTGCGTTGAATGGGCCGACCCGCGATGAATGGGCCGACCTGCGTTGAATGGGCCGACCTGCGTTGAATGGGCCGACCCGCGATGAATGGGCCGACCCGCGATGAATGGGCCGACCCGCGTTGAATGGGCCGACATGCGTTGAATGGGCCGACATGCGTTGAATGGGCCGACTCGCGATGAATGGGCCGACCCGCGATGAATGGGCCGACTAGCGTTGAATGGGCCGACCCGCGATGAATGGGCCGACCCGCGATGAATGGGCCGACCCGCGTTGAATGGGTCGACCCGCGATGAATGGGCCGACCCGCAATGAATGGGCCGACCCGCGTTGAATGGGCCGACCCACGTTGAATGGGTCTGACTCGTGTTGAATGGGCCGACCCGCGATGAATGGGCCGACCCATGATGAATGGGCTGACCCGTGATGAATGGGCCGACCCGCATTCAATGGGTCGACCCGCGTTGAATGGGCCGACCCGCGATGAATGGGCCGACCCACGTTGAATGGGCCGACCCGCGTTCAATGGGCTGACTCGCGTTGAATGGACCGACCCGCGTTGAATGGGCTGACTCGCGTTGAATGGGCCGACCCGCGTTGAATGGGCCGACTCGTGTTGAATGGACCGACCCGCATTGAATGGGCCGACTCGCGTTGAATGGGCCGACCCGTGTTGAATGGGCCAACCCGTGTTGAATGGGCCGACTCGCGTTGAATGGACCGACCCGCGTTGAATGGGCCAACTCGCGTTGAATGGACCGACCTGCATTGAATGGGCCGACTCGCGTTGAATGGACCGACCCGCGTTGAATGGGCCGACCCGCGTTGAATGGGCCAACCCGCATTGAATGGGCCGACTCGCGTTGTTTGGGCCGACTAGCGTTGAATGGGCCGACCCGCATTGAATGGGCCGAGTCGCGTTGAATGGGCCGACTCGCGTTGAATGGGCCGACCCGTGTTGAATGGGCTGACCCACGTTGAATGGGCCGACCCGCGTTGAATTTCCGACTCGCATTGAATGGGCCGACCCATGTTGAATAGGCCGACACACGTTGAATGGGCCGACCCGCGTTCAATGAGCTGACTCGCGTTGAATGGGCCGACTCGCGTTGAATGGGCCAACTCGCTTTGAATGGGCCGACTCGCGTTGAATGGGCCGACCCGCGTTCAATGAGCCGACTCGCGTTAAATGGGCCGACTCGCGTTGAATGGGCCAACTCGCGTTGAATGGACTGACTTGCGTTGAATGGGCCAACTCGCGTTGAATGGGCCGACCCGCGTTCAATGGGCCGACTCGCATTCATTGGGCCGACTCGCGTTCAATGGGCCGACTCGCGTTCAATGGGCCGACTCATGTTCAATGGGCCGACCCGCGTTCAATGGGCCGACCCGCGTTGAATGGGACGAATTGCGTTGAATGGACTGACCCGCGTTGAATTGGCCGACTCGTGTTCAATGGGCCGACCCACGTTGAATGGGCCGACCTGCGTTGAATGGGCCGACCCGCGTTGAATGGGCCAACCTGCGTTGAATGGGCCGACCCGCGATGAATGTGCCGACCCGCGATAAATGGGCCGACCTGCGTTGAATGGGCCGACCCACGTTGAATGTGCTGACTCGCGTTGAATGGGCCGACCCGCGTTGAATGGGCCGACCCGCGATGAATGGGCCGACCAGCGTTGAATGGGCCGACCCGCGATGAATGGGCCGACCCGCGTTGAATGGGCCGACCCGCGATGAATGGGCCGACCCGCGATGAATGGGCCGACCTGCGTTGAATGGGCCGACCCGCGATGAATGGGCCGACCTGCGTTGAATGGGCCGACCTGCGTTGAATGGGCCGACCCGCGATGAATGGGCCGACCCGCGATGAATGGGCCGACCCGCGTTGAATGGGCCGACATGCGTTGAATGGGCCGACATGCGTTGAATGGGCCGACTCGCGATGAATGGGCCGACCCGCGATGAATGGGCCGACTAGCGTTGAATGGGCCGACCCGCGATGAATGGGCCGACCCGCGATGAATGGGCCGACCCGCGTTGAATGGGTCGACCCGCGATGAATGGGCCGACCCGCAATGAATGGGCCGACCCGCGTTGAATGGGCCGACCCACGTTGAATGGGTCTGACTCGTGTTGAATGGGCCGACCCGCGATGAATGGGCCGACCCATGATGAATGGGCTGACCCGTGATGAATGGGCCGACCCGCATTCAATGGGTCGACCCGCGTTGAATGGGCCGACCCGCGATGAATGGGCCGACCCACGTTGAATGGGCCGACCCGCGTTGAATGGGCCGACCCGCGTTGAATGGGCCGACCCGCGTTGAATGGGCCGACTCGTTTTGAATTGGCCGACTCGCGTTGAATGGGCCGACCCGCATTGAATGGGCCGACTCGCGTTGAATGGGCCGACTCGCGTTGAATGGGCCGACTCGCATTGAATGGGCCGACCCGCGTTCAATGGGCCGACCCGCGTTCAATGGGCCGACTCGCGTTGAATGGGCCGACCCGCGTTGAATGGGCCGACCCGCGTTCAATGCGCCGACCCGCGTTCAATGGGCCAACCCGCGTTCAATGGGCCGACCCGCGTTCAATGGGCCGACCCGCGTTCAATGGGCTGACTCGCGTTGAATGGACCGACCCGCGTTGAATGGGCTGACTCGCGTTGAATGGGCCGACCCGCGTTGAATGGGCCGACTCGTGTTGAATGGACCGACCCGCATTGAATGGGCCGACTCGCGTTGAATGGGCCGACCCGTGTTGAATGGGCCAACCCGTGTTGAATGGGCCGACTCGCGTTGAATGGACCGACCCGCGTTGAATGGGCCAACTCGCGTTGAATGGACCGACCTGCATTGAATGGGCCGACTCGCGTTGAATGGACCGACCCGCGTTGAATGGGCCGACCCGCGTTGAATGGGCCAACCCGCATTGAATGGGCCGACTCGCGTTGTTTGGGCCGACTAGCGTTGAATGGGCCGACCCGCATTGAATGGGCCGAGTCGCGTTGAATGGGCCGACTCGCGTTGAATGGGCCGACCCGTGTTGAATGGGCTGACCCACGTTGAATGGGCCGACCCGCGTTCAATGAGCTGACTCGCGTTGAATGGGCCGACTCGCGTTGAATGGGCCAACTCGCTTTGAATGGGCCGACTCGCGTTGAATGGGCCGACCCGCGTTCAATGAGCCGACTCGCGTTAAATGGGCCGACTCGCGTTGAATGGGCCAACTCGCGTTGAATGGACTGACTTGCGTTGAATGGGCCAACTCGCGTTGAATGGGCCGACCCGCGTTCAATGGGCCGACTCGCATTCATTGGGCCGACTCGCGTTCAATGGGCCGACTCGCGTTCAATGGGCCGACTCATGTTCAATGGGCCGACCCGCGTTCAATGGGCCGACCCGCGTTGAATGGGACGAATTGCGTTGAATGGACTGACCCGCGTTGAATTGGCCGACTCGTGTTCAATGGGCCGACCCACGTTGAATGGGCCGACCTGCGTTGAATGGGCCGACCCGCGTTGAATGGGCCAACCTGCGTTGAATGGGCCGACCCGCGATGAATGTGCCGACCCGCGATAAATGGGCCGACCTGCGTTGAATGGGCCGACCCACGTTGAATGTGCTGACTCGCGTTGAATGGGCCGACCCGCGTTGAATGGGCCGACCCACGATGAATGGGCCGACCAGCGTTGAATGGGCCGACCCGCGATGAATGGGCCGACCCGCGTTGAATGGGCCGACCCGCGATGAATGGGCCGACCCGCGATGAATGGGCCGACCCGCGTTGAATGGGCCGACCTGCGCTGAATGGGCCGACCTGCGTTGAATGGGCCGACCCGCGATGAATGGGCCGACCTGCGTTGAATGGGCCGACCTGCGTTGAATGGGCCGACCCGCGATGAATGGGCCGACCCGCGATGAATGGGCCGACCCGCGTTGAATGGGCCGACATGCGTTGAATGGGCCGACATGCGTTGAATGGGCCGACTCGTGATGAATGGGCCGACCCGCGATGAATGGGCCGACTAGCGTTGAATGGGCCGACCCGCGATGAATGGGCCGACCCGCGATGAATGGGCCGACCCGCGTTGAATGGGTCGACCCGCGATGAATGGGCCGACCCGCAATGAATGGGCCGACCCGCGTTGAATGGGCCGACCCACGTTGAATGGGTCTGACTCGTGTTGAATGGGCCGACCCGCGATGAATGGGCCGACCCATGATGAATGGGCTGACCCGTGATGAATGGGCCGACCCGCATTCAATGGGTCGACCCGCGTTGAATGGGCCGACCCGCGATGAATGGGCCGACCCACGTTGAATGGGCCGACCCGCGTTGAATGGGCCGACCCGCGTTGAATGGGCCGACCCGCGTTGAATGGGCCGACTCGTTTTGAATTGGCCGACTCGCGTTGAATGGGCCGACCCGCATTGAATGGGCCGACTCGCGTTGAATGGGCCGACTCGCGTTGAATGGGCCGACTCGCATTGAATGGGCCGACCCGCGTTCAATGGGCCGACTCGCATTGAATGGGCCGACCCGCGTTCAATGGGCCGACCCACGTTCAATGGGCCGACTCGCGTTGAATGGGCCGACCCGCGTTCAATGGGCCGACTCGCGTACAATGGGCCGACCCGCGTTGAATGGGCCGACCCGCGTTCAATGGGCCGACCCGCGTTCAATGGGCCGACCCGCGTTCAATGGTCCGACCCGCGTTCACTGGGCCGACCCGCGTTCAATGGGCTGACTCGCGTTGAATGGACCGACCCGCGTTGAATGGGCTGACTCGCGTTGAATGGGCCGACCCGCGTTGAATGGGCCGACTCGCGTTGAATGGACCGACCCGCATTGAATGGGCCGACTCGCGTTGAATGGGCCGACCCGCGTTGAATGGGCCGACCCACGTTGAATGGGCTGACCCGCATTGAATGGGCCGACTCGCGTTGAATGGGCCGACCCGCATTGAATGGGCCGACCCGCGTTGAATGGGCCGACCCGCATTGAATGGGCCGAGTCGCGTTGAATGGGCCGACTCGCGTTGAATGGGCCGACTCGCGTTGAATGGGCCGACCCGTGTTGAATGGGCTGACCCACGTTGAATGGGCCGACCCGCGTTGAATTTCCGACTCGCGTTGAATGGGCCGACCCATGTTGAATGGGCCGACACACGTTGAAGGGGCCAACCCGCGTTCAATGAGCCGACTCGCGTTGAATGGGCCGACTCGCATTGAATGGGCCAACTCGCGTTGAATGGGCCGACTCGCGTTGAATGGGCCGACCCGCGTTCAATGAGCCGACTCGCGTTAAATGGGCCGACTCGCGTTGAATGGGCCAACTCGCGTTGAATGGACTGACTTGCGTTGAATGGGCCAACTCGCGTTGAATGGGCCGACCCGCGTTCAATGGGCCGACTCGCGTTGAATGGGCCGACCCATGTTGAATGGGCCGACCCACGTTGAATGGACTGACCCGCGTTCAATGAGCCGACTCGCGTTGAATGGGCCGACTCGCGTTGAATGGGCCGACTCGCGTTGAATGGGCCAACTCGCGTTGAATGGACTGACCTGCGTTGAATGGTCCAACTCGTGTTGAATGGGTCGACCCGCGATGAATGGGCCGACCCGCAATGAATGGGCCGACCCGCGTTGAATGGGCCGACCCACGTTGAATGGGTCTGACTCGTGTTGAATGGGCCGACCCGCGATGAATGGGCCGACCCATGATGAATGGGCTGACCCGTGATGAATGGGCCGACCCGCATTCAATGGGTCGACCCGCGTTGAATGGGCCGACCCGCGATGAATGGGCCGACCCACGTTGAATGGGCCGACCCGCGTTGAATGGGCCGACCCGCGTTGAATGGGCCGACCCGCGTTGAATGGGCCGACTCGTTTTGAATTGGCCGACTCGCGTTGAATGGGCCGACCCGCATTGAATGGGCCGACTCGCGTTGAATGGGCCGACTCGCGTTGAATGGGCCGACTCGCATTGAATGGGCCGACCCGCGTTCAATGGGCCGACTCGCATTGAATGGGCCGACCCGCGTTCAATGGGCCGACCCACGTTCAATGGGCCGACTCGCGTTGAATGGGCCGACCCGCGTTCAATGGGCCGACTCGCGTACAATGGGCCGACCCGCGTTGAATGGGCCGACCCGCGTTCAATGGGCCGACCCGCGTTCAATGGGCCGACCCGCGTTCAATGGTCCGACCCGCGTTCACTGGGCCGACCCGCGTTCAATGGGCTGACTCGCGTTGAATGGACCGACCCGCGTTGAATGGGCTGACTCGCGTTGAATGGGCCGACCCGCGTTGAATGGGCCGACTCGCGTTGAATGGACCGACCCGCATTGAATGGGCCGACTCGCGTTGAATGGGCCGACCCGCGTTGAATGGGCCGACCCACGTTGAATGGGCTGACCCGCATTGAATGGGCCGACTCGCGTTGAATGGGCCGACCCGCATTGAATGGGCCGACCCGCGTTGAATGGGCCGACCCGCATTGAATGGGCCGAGTCGCGTTGAATGGGCCGACTCGCGTTGAATGGGCCGACTCGCGTTGAATGGGCCGACCCGTGTTGAATGGGCTGACCCACGTTGAATGGGCCGACCCGCGTTGAATTTCCGACTCGCGTTGAATGGGCCGACCCATGTTGAATGGGCCGACACACGTTGAAGGGGCCAACCCGCGTTCAATGAGCCGACTCGCGTTGAATGGGCCGACTCGCATTGAATGGGCCAACTCGCGTTGAATGGGCCGACTCGCGTTGAATGGGCCGACCCGCGTTCAATGAGCCGACTCGCGTTAAATGGGCCGACTCGCGTTGAATGGGCCAACTCGCGTTGAATGGACTGACTTGCGTTGAATGGGCCAACTCGCGTTGAATGGGCCGACCCGCGTTCAATGGGCCGACTCGCGTTGAATGGGCCGACCCATGTTGAATGGGCCGACCCACGTTGAATGGACTGACCCGCGTTCAATGAGCCGACTCGCGTTGAATGGGCCGACTCGCGTTGAATGGGCCGACTCGCGTTGAATGGGCCAACTCGCGTTGAATGGACTGACCTGCGTTGAATGGTCCAACTCGTGTTGAATGGGCCGACCTGTGTTGAATGGGCCAACTCGCGTTAAATGGGCCGACTTGCGTTGAATGGGCCAACTCGCGTTAAATGGGCCAACTCGCGTTGAATGAGCCAACTCGCGTTAAATGGGCCGACTCGCGTTGAATGGGCCAACTCGCATTCAATGGGCCGACCTGCGTTGAATGGGCCAACTCGCGTTAAATGGGCCGACTCGCGTTGAATGGGCCAACTCGAGTTAAATGGGCCAACTCGCGTTGAATGGGCCAACTCGCGTTAACTGGGCCGACTCGCGTTGAATGGGCCAACTCGCGTTCAATGGGCCGGCTTGTGTTGAATGGGCCGACTCGCGTTGAATGGGACAATCCGCGTTCAATGGGCCGACTCGCGTTGAATGGGCCGACCCGTGTTGAATGGGCCGACCCGCATTCAATGGGCCGACCCGTGTTGAATGGGCCGGCTCGTGTTGAATGGGCCAACCCGCGTTAAATGGGCTGACCCGTGTTGAATGGGCCGACCCGCGTTGAATGGACCGACCCGCGTTGAATGGACCGACCCGCGTTGAATGGGCCGACCCGTGTTGAATGGGCCGACCTGTGTTGAATGTGCCAACCCGTGTTGAATGGGCCGACCCGCGTTCAATGGGCCGACCCGCGTTGAATGGGCCGACCCGCGTTCAATGGGCCGACCCGCGTTCAATGGGCCGGCTCGCATTGAATGGGCCAACTTGCATTGAATGGACCAACTCGCATTGAATGGACCGACTCGCATTGAATGGGCCGACCCGCGATGAATGGGCCGACCCGCGTTGAATGGGCCGACTCGCATTGAATTGGCCGACTCGCATTGAATGGGCCAACTCGCATTGAATGGGCCGACTCGCATTGAATGGGCCAACTCGCATTGAATGGGCCAACTCGCATTGAATGGGCCGACCCGCGTTGAATGGGCTGACTCGCGTTGATTGGGCCGATTCACGTTCAATGGGCCGACCCGCGTTGAATGGGCCGACTCGCATTGAATTGGTCGACTCGCATTGAATGGGCCAACTCGCATTGAATCAGCCGACCCGCGTTGAATGGGCCGACTCGCATTGAATGGGCCGACTCGCATTGAATGGGCCAACTCGCATTGAATAGGCCGACTCGCATTGAATGGGCCAACTCGCATTGAATGGGCCAACTCGCATTGAATAGGCCGACTCGCATTGAATTGGCCGACCCGCATTGAATGGGCCAACTCGCATTGAATGGGCTGACCCGCGTTCAATAGGCCGACTCGCATTGAATGGGCCAACTCGCATTGAATGGGCCAACTTGCATTGAATGGGCCAACTCGCGTTGAATGGGCTGACTCGCATTGAATTGGCCGACCCGCATTGAATGGGCCAACTCGCATTGAATGGGCCGACTCGCATTGAATGGGCCGACCCGCGTTGAATGGGCCGACCCGCGTTGAATGGGCCGACCCGCGTTGAATGGGCCGACCCACGTTGAATGGGCCGACCCGCGTTGAATGGGCCGACTCGCATTGAATTGGCCGACCCGCGTTGAATGGGCTGACCCGCGTTGAATGGGCCGACCCGCGTTGAATGGGCCGACCCGCGTTGAATGGACCGACTCGCATTGAATGGGCCGACCCGCGTTGAATGGGCCGACCCGCGTTGAATGGGCCGACCCGCGTTGAATGGGCCGACTGGCATTGAATGGGCCGACCCGCGTTGAATGGGCCGACTCGCGTTGAATGGGCCGACCCGTGTTGAATTGGCCGACTCGCATTGAATGGGCCGACCCACGTTGAATGCGACAACTCGCGCTAAATGGGCCAAACTATGTTGAATGGGCCGACTCGCAATGAATGGACCGGCTCGCGATAAATGGGCCAACCTAGGTTGAATCATCGGACTCGCATTCAATAGGCAAACTAGCGTTAAATGGACTGACCCACGTTGAATGGGCTGACCCACGTTGAATGGGCTGACCTGCGTTGAATGGGACAACTCGCATTGAATGGACCGACTCGCATTGAATGGGCCGACCTGCGTTGAATGGGCCGACCCGCGTTCAATAGGCCAACTCGCATTGAATGGGCCAACTCGTGTTGAATGGACCGACTCGCATTGAATGGGCCGACCCGCGTTGAATGGGCCGACCCGCGTTGAATGGGACAACTCGCGCTAAATGGGTCAAACTACGTTGAATGGGCCGACTCGCATTGAATGGGCCGACTCGCATTGAATAGACCGGCTCACG
Source organism: Squalus acanthias (assembly GCA_030390025.1). Lineage (NCBI taxonomy): Eukaryota > Metazoa > Chordata > Chondrichthyes > Squaliformes > Squalidae > Squalus > Squalus acanthias. The sequence continues at coordinate 1,657 of JASTWF010002567.1, read as the reverse complement.
ATAAATGGGCCGACCTAGGTTGAATCATCGGACTCGCATTCAATAGGCAAACTAACGTTAAATGGGCTGACCCACGTTGACTGGGCCGACCCGCATTGAATGGGCCGACCCGCGTTGAAGGGCCCGACCCACGTTGAATGGGCTGACCTGCGTTAAATGGGCTGACCCGCATTAAATGGACTGACCCGCATTGAATGGGCCGACCCGTGATGAATGGGCCGACTCGCGCTGAATGGGCCGACTCACGTTGAATGGTCTGACTTCCGTTGAATGGGCCAACATGCCACCAGTGGATGTGGTGAATTTGGACTTCCAAAAGGCATTTGATAAGGTGCCACACAAAAGATTACTGCACAAGATAAAAAATCACGGGATTGGGGGGTAATATACTGGCATGGGTGGAAGATTGGCTATCCAACAGAAAACAGAGAGTTGGGATAAATGGTTCATTCTCGGGTTGGCAATCAGTAACTAGTGGTGTTCCGCAAGGGTCAGTGCTGGGACCCCAACTCTTTACAATCTATATTAACGATTTGGAGGAGGGGACCAAGTGCAACGTATCCAAGTTTGCTGACGATACAAAGATGGGAGGAAAAGCAGTGAGTGAGGAGGACATAAAAAACCTGCAAAAGGACATAGACAGGCTAAGTGAGTGGCCGGAAATTTGGCAGATGGAATATAATGTTGGAAAGTGTGAGGTTATGCACTTTGGCAGAAAAAATCAAAGAGCAAGTTATTATTTAAATGGAAAGAAACTGCAAAGTGCTACAGTACAAAGGGATCTGGGGGTCCTGGTGCATGAAACACAGAAGGTTAGTTTGCAGGTACAGCAGGTGATCAGGAAGGCCAATGGAATCCTGGCTTTTATTGCAAGGGGGGTGGAGTATAAAAGCAGGGAAGTCTTGCTTCAGTTATACAAGGTACTGGTGAGGCCACACCTGGAATACTGCGTACAGTTTTGGTTTCCATATTTAAGAAAAGATATACTTGCTCTCGAGGCAGTTCAGAGAAGGTTCACTCGGTTGATTCCGGAGATGAGGGGGTTGACTTATGAGGAAAGGTTGAGTAGGTTGGGCCTCTACTCATTGGAATTCAGAAGAATGAGAGGCGATCTTATCGAAACATATAAGATTGTGAGGGGGCTTGATCGGGTGGAGGCAGGGAGGATGTTTCCACTGATGGGTGAGACTAGAACTAGGGGGCATAATCTTAAAATAAGGGGCTGCCGTTTCAAAACTGAGATGAGGAGAAACTTCTTCACTCAGAGGGTAGTAAATCTATGGAATTTGCTACCTCAGAGAGCTGTGGAAGCTGCGACATTAAATAAATTTAAAACGGAGATAGACAGTTTCCTAGCTGATAAGGGAATTAAGGGTTATGGGGAGTGGGCAGGGAAGTGGACGTGAGTCTAGGTTCGGATCAGCCATGATCCTATTGAATAGCGGAGCAGGCCCGAAGGGCCATATGGCCTACTCCTGCTCCTACTTCTTATGTTCTTATGTTCTTATGAATGGGGCGACCCGTGTTAAATGCGCCGAATCGTGTAAATTGGACTGACCTGCGTTGAATGGTCTGACTCGCGTTGAATGGGCCGACCCGTGTTAAATGGGCCAAATCGTGTTGAATGGTCTGACTCGCGTTGAATGGGGCAACCCTT
>JASTWF010002566.1:0-22519 GCA_030390025.1 Squalus acanthias | reverse complement strand
CGTCTCTCCCCCCTCCCCTCTCCAATTCCAATACATGGCCAATACCCCACAGTTTGAGGTCCTGGGAGGGAGTCTCACGACTGTACAAACACCGTGGAGGTCATTTTATAGAAACAGAGGAAAGATTAGCACCACACAGCAGGTCAGCGAGCATGTGAAAGAGGAAAGGCCAGGCCACTGTCTTTGCGGGAAGACCCTAAAGGTGCTCTTATATTGCACTGGAGCCACCGGGATCCCCGAGCATTGGCAGCCGAACCGAACTGGTATAGATGGGTCGTGGCACAGCCAGTCAGTTTTGGATTTGGTTCTCTACATGCTCTGCGTCAACAACAACAACAACAACGTGTATTTATATAGCGCCTTTAACGTAGTAAAATGTCCCAAGGCGCTGCACAGGAGTATTGTAAGACAAAAAATCTGAGACCGAGCCACATAAGCAGAAATTAGGGCAGGTGACCAAAAGCTTGGTCAAAGAGGAGCGTCTTAAAAGAAGAAAGAGAGGTAGCGAGGTGGAGAGGTTTAGACAGGGAATTCCAGAGCTTAGGGCCCAGGCAACAGAAGGCACAGCCATCAAAGGTTGAGCGATTATAATCAGGGATGCTCAAGAGGGCAGAATTAGAGGAGCGCAGATATCTCAGGGGGTTGTGGGGCTGGAGGAGATTACAGAGCTAGGGAGGGGGGCGAGGGTCATGGAGGGATTTAAAAACAAGGATGAGAATTTTGAAATCGAGGCGTTGCTTAACCGGGAGCCAATGTAGGTCAGCGAGCACAGGGGGTGATGGGCGAACGGGACTTGGTGCGAGTTAGGCAGCCGAGTTTTGGATGACCTCAAGTTTACGTAGGGTGGAATGTGGGAGGCCGGCCAGGAGTGCGTTGGAATAGTCGGAGTCTGGAGGTAACAGAGGCGTGGATGTGGGTTTCAGCAGCGGATGAGCCGAGGCAAGGGGCGGAGACGGGCGACGTTACGGAGGTGGAAATAGGCGGACTAATCAGGACCGATCGCGTTCTCAGTTTGGGTTTGGACTCTGGGGGGAATAAAAAGCGTCCACCCAAATCCTTGATCTCTCCTTCCGCCTTGTAGATGCTGAGGGGCCTCTGGTGTATTTTCAACAGTGCAGCTGAAGTCTTTTGGTTCACACACAAACACACACACACACACATGGGAGCAGTCACCACCTCCCCGTTTCCTTTGCAAAGTACCTCGAGATGTTTCATTGTGTGAATGGAGAATGCCTCTCCTTTGGTTGGTGCCTGGTTCTCAGAAACCAACCATTATTGCAGTTGCCAACTTCAATATTTCAGAGTCCTGATTCCACAGTTCATGAGACGGACGCACCTGAGGGGCATCTTCCACCCCTTCCTATCTGATCCTTTACAGCACAGAAACAGGCCATTCGGCCCAACTGGTCCGTGCCAGTGTTTATGCTCCACACGAACCTCCTCCCACCCCATCAGCATATCCTTCTATTCCTTTCTCCCTCATGTGTTTATCCAGCTTCCCCTTAAATCCATGCTATTCGCCTCAACCACTCCCTGTGGTAGCGAGTTCCACATTCTCCCCACTCTCTGAGTAAAGAATAAAGAAATTCGGAATAAAAGAACCTTTACTTTTTCCCATCCTTTCATCGACTTGTCTCTCGAGTGAGATTTTACCTCCACTGCCCTATAGAATGACCATTGCACGTAATGATCACTCTTTGCATGAACTTCTTCCTGACGTATGTCTCAGGTTCTCAGAGATTTGAATGCTTCGTTTTTGTTTACACCAAGATTCTTTACCAGAAATGTCCCTCCAACAACACTCGAGAAGCTCGACACCATCCAGGACAAAGCAGCCCGCTTGACTGGCACCCCATCCAACACCTTAAACATTCACTCCCTCCACCACCGGCGCACCGTGGCTGCAGTGTGTACCATCTACAAGATGCACTGCAGCAACTCGCCAAGGCTTCTTCGGCAGCACCTCCCAAACCCACGACCTCTTCCACCTAGAAGGACAAGGGCAGCAGGCGCATGGGAACACCACCACCTCCAAGTTCCCCTCCAAGTCACACACCATCCTGACTTGGAAATACATCGGCCGTTCCTTCATCGTCGCTGGGTCAAAATCCTGGAACTCCCTCCCTAACAGCGCTGTGGGAGCACTTTCACCACACGGACTGCAGCGGCTCAAGAAGGATGCTTAGCACCACCTTCTCGAGGGCAACTAGGAATGGGCAATAAATGCCGGCCTTGCCAGCGACACCCACACCCTGAGCATGAACAAACAAAAAAAAAAGTCAGCGCCTTAAGGAAAAGCAGGGAGATGACCGAAGCGAAACAAAACAAAAGCCACGTCTTGTGGTATAGAAGCTGACGGGAGATTAATAAATTAGAATTGATCGCACGGTGCCAAATGAAAGGAGGAATGTTGACTCCCCCCCAAAAAAAGCACTGAAACACCTCGATCAGTAGCATTACAGGCCCTTCCATGGCTGGAACAGGCGGGGTTTTTTTCAATATTGCTGGTGGATGGTTCTTATACAGCGCTCGAAGTAGAATTTATAAACAGCCTCTCCTGTTTGCTGCACTGTGTTGCGTCATTTGCATTCAGCATAAGACTGATGTATTCCCTCTCTCTCTTCCTTTCTCTCCATCTCTCTCCCTTTCTCTCTCTCTCTCCCCTCTCTCTCTCTCTCCCTTTCTCTCTCTCTCTCTCCCCCTTTCTCTCTCCCCCTCTCCCTCCCTTTCTCTCTCTCTCGCTCTTCCTTTCTCTCTCTCTCGCTCTCCCTTTCTCTCTTTCCCCCTCTCCCTCCCCCTTTCTCTCTCTCTCTCTCCCTCCCCCCCCCTCTCTCTCTCTTTCCCTCTCTCTCTCTCTCGCTCTTTCCCTCTCTCCCCCTTTCTCTCTGCAGAAATAATTCGGAATCTCGCATCAATTCATAATCACCCCAAGGCTTCCAGCAGCACTCTCCTGTGTTTATACAAGGTTTTCGGGTGTCTCGTCGTTCAGGGCGAAGCAAATCGTTATTTATTTCTTGAAAGACACGGTGTGAACGAGGATCATTTCTGAAGAAACGGGCTGAATGTCATTTTCCCCCTTTGCTTTATAGGTTCCTCATCCCCACCTCCTTCCCTTCCCCGCTGACTAGAATTGCGAGCAGCTCTGACAGGAAGCCATTAAACAGGCCTCCCCCTAATTGAAACTATCAAATGGACTGAGAAATATTAAGCCTACGGCCTTCGCTTATATTTTCCTGGGATCGAGATGAGTGGTTGCCGTGCCAACCGAATAACCAGGGCAACAAAGCAATCCCATTTCTTTCTCAGTCTCTTTTTAAATAGACGAGGGAGAGAAAAATAATACACACTCTGGCTTTTTGATTTCCAACCCCCACCCGCGCGCGCCCCCCCCCCCACTCTTCATTTTTCTCTCCTTAATGTCGCAGCCTAATCTTCTTCAGCGAGTGCTGAGGTGAACAGGCCGAAGCCTTCGATTGCGGGCAAGTAACGGGGACCCACGTTAAGTATGTCCTGGCATTAGTTGGTTTTCCATTCCTGAAGAAAGACTTGCATTTCTATAGCGCCTTTCACCACCACCGGACGTCCCAAAGCGCCTTACAGCCAATGGAGTACTTGTTTTTTGAAGTGGAGTTGCTGTTGTAATGTGGGAAACGCGGCAGCCAATTTGCGCACAGCAAGCTCCCACAAACAGCAATGTAATAATGACCAGATCATCTGGGTTTTTTTTTTTAAAGTGTTGTTGGTTGAGGAATAAATAGCTGGGCTGGCCCAGGACACCGGGGATAACTCCCCTGCTCTTCTTCAAAATAGTGGCCATGGGATCTTTTACGTTCACTTGAGGGGGTGGACGGGGCCTCGGTTTAACGTCTCATCCGAAAGGCGGCATTAATTAAAAGTGCTTCATTGGCTGTCAAGCGCTTTGGGACGTCCTGAGGTCGTGAAAGGCGCTATAGAAATGCAAGTTCTTTCTTTCTTTCTTCCCCCCCCCCCATTATGAAGGTTTCATACACCCCTCGTTACACCTCACCAAAATCCGAGCAGGGAGAAACATGGCAATGATAGGACAGCTTAGGAACACAGGAACAGGAGGAGGCCATTCAGCCCCTCGAGCATGTTCCGTCATTCAATGAGATCATGGCTGATCTGCAACCTAACTCCATCTACCCGCCTTTGCCCCATATCCCTTAATACCTTTGGTTAACAAAAGTCTACCGATCTCAGATTTAAAATTAGCAATTGATCTAGCATCAATTGCCATTTGCGGAAGAGAGTTCCAAACTTCTCCCACCCTTTGTGTGTAGAAGTGTTTCCTAACTTCACTCCTGAAAGGTCTGGCTCTAATTTTTAGACTATGCCCCCTAGTCCTAGACTCCCCAACCAGGGGAAATAGTTTCTCTCTCTCTCTACCCTATCTGTTCCCCTTAATATCTTGAAAACTTCGATCAAATCACCCCTTAACCTACTAAATTCCAGGGAATACAACCCTAGTTTGTGCAATATTAAAACTTTACACAGCACCCCCCCCCCCCCCAACAATTCCCCCTGTCCTAATGATGACACAACAAGGTACTACCGACTGCCTCTATCCCTTTCAGGCCGATACCTGCGGTGTCCCGAATCTGCAGAGACAGAGAGAGAGATCCCCGCACAGGACGATTGAGAACAGGACACTGCACACCGCGAATTCTAACGGGAAAGCGGAAAGGCTCAGGAACTATTTTAAAACACAACAACAACTTGTATTTATACAGCACCGTTAACGTGGTTAAAAAGTCCCGTGGCGCTTCACAGGAGCATTATCAAACAAAATTGGACACCGAGCCACCTAAGGAGGTATGAGGACAACTTGGTCAAAGAGGTGGGGTTTAAGGTGAGTCTTAAAGGAGGACAGAGCGGTAGAGAGGCGGAGAGGTTTAGGGAGGGAATTCCAGAGCAGCTTATAGGTTGGTATAAAGATGGAAGGAGTGCTCTCTCGTTGCGGCCTGTCTGACTGTTAATCAGCCCGCGAACCCTTCCACTACTTCACACTGTTCTCCAAGGTGAAGATATGAAAACAACATTCTTCATTGTCACAGCCTCTCCCAGCGGAGCTCCCCCCTATAGAGGCAATGCCAGTCTGGTAGTCTACATACAGACTCAATCGGTCCCAGATCCAAGCCCTGGTCTCTGTTAAGTCAGCTGATCTCAGTGGCTGGTACACTACATGTTGCATTCCATAGTCCCTCAGTTGCTGGACTCCGCTCCCAGCATGGAGACTCACACAGATTGGACAATCAACCACGGGGTGCAGCACACCAATTTTCCCGGCCATTGACTTTAACCGGTCAGACAAATCGGGAGCACCGTGAATTGGGCGCGCTGACCCCTGCCCAAATCTCCGATCTCTGTTCCCGTCGGGTAAGACTCCCACACCGCGGGGGGAGGGTGGGGGTCTCACACAGTTTCAGGAGCCCCCCCCCCCAGGCTAGGGAGCGAAAAAGCAACAAATCAGCAAGGATTCCTAACTCCTGGTCACCGCCCAGTCGCTCCCACGCTGGAAATCTGGCCGTCGAGTGAGGGACCAATACACATGGGGCTCAAACTGCGATGCCCCCGTGGTTGAATAGCACGCGCTATCTGGGCTCACACAGGAAGAATGGGCACTCGCATGAGGTTCCCCAGCGAGGAGTCATGTGGGGAATCCTAGCTGAGCCTAGAACCCCAGTCCTCGGAACAGATGAACATCAGTTTGCCAGTCTGCAGCCTTTTTAAAAAGTGCTCACTCAGCAGTTCGACTGAACGAGAAACAGCAGAAGGCATTTAACTGAAATATACTGCACAAAACTGATTTGATTCCTAAACGATTCTGCTGTGTCCCTAATGAAGTGCAACTGCTGATGGACTACAATGAAATAGCTCAGTCGTTTTTATTAAAAAAAAATCTACATAACTAATGAATGCGAGGAATTCAAAAAGGTCTCTTTTTTGCCATTTTCCTCCACTGCAGAAGGTGCTATCTCCGTACTGGGCTATGATTTCCACAGGAGCCAGATGCCCTCCGGTAGCTCGACCGTTAATCATGTGTCAGTGTCCGCAGGCAATTCCACTGCAGTGGGCATCGCAGTCAACAGTGACAGCCAGACAGGGAACCGAAAGTGGGAACCCTGGCTGATTTTACATAGGATATACGGCACAGAAACAGGCCATTCGGCCCAACCAGTCCATGCCGGCGTTTATGCTCCACTTGAGCCTCCTCCCGTCTTTCCTCATCTAACTCTCAGCATAACCCTCTATTCCCGTCTCCCTCATGTGCTTATCTAGCCTCCCCTTAAATGCATCCATACTATTCGCTTCAACCACTCCCTGTGGTAACGAGTTCCACATTCTCGCCACTCTCTGGGTAAGCCGTGGTTCAGTGGGCATCACTCTCTCGCCTCTGAGTCAGAAGGTCGTGGGTCAAGTCCCACTCCAGAGACTTGAGCACAAAAATCTAGGCTGACACTCCCAGTCCAGGTACTGAGGGAGTGCTGCACTGTCGGAGGTGCCGTCTTTCGGATGTGACGTTATACCGAGGCCCCGTCTGCTCTCTCAGGTGGATGTAAAAGATCCCACGGCCACTATTTCGAAGAAGAGCAGGGGAGTTCTCCCCGGTGTCCTGGGGCCAATATTTATCCTTCAACCAACATCACTAAAAAACAGATGATCTGGTCATTATCACATTGCTGTTTGTGGGTGCTTGCTGTGTGCAAATTGGCTGCCGCGTTTCCCACATTACAACAGTGACTACACTTCAAAAAGTACTTCATTGGCTGTAAAGCGCTTTGAGATGTCCAGTGGTCGTGAAAGGCGCTATAGAAATGCAAGTCTTTCTTTCTTAAAGAAGTTTCTTCTGAATTCCCTATTTGATTTCTTGGTGACTATCTTATATTGAGGGCCTCTAGTTATGCACTTCCCCACAAGTGGAAACACTCTCTCTGTATCCACTCTATCAAAACCTTTCATAATTTTAAAGACCTCTATTAGGTCACCCTTTCAAGAGAAGAGAGACCCAGCCTGTTCATCCTTTCCTGATATGTATACCCTCACATTTCTGGTATCATCCTTGCAAATCTTCGCTGCACCCTCTCCAGTGCCTCTACATCCTTTTTATAATATGGCGACCAGAACTGCGCGCTTCCTAAACTAGCAGTGACAACGGGAAGAAAGGCTTGTGGACGGGAAGCATGAAGATTTGTTCTAACAACATACAGATTTGTATAGAAACAGGTAAAGCAGAATTGAAACAGTTTTTGAAATAGTTTCTGTGATTAGTTTGTGGGAGAGAATCTCCTCTGTCTTTGGCTGTACTGGGGGAGAGGTGAGCCTATCTGCTATTAAGTGCCCATTGCAAGGAGGATGACTCACCTCTGCGTCTGTCGGTTGCTTAACTAGGATTAGAAGACGCTAATGATGATTAATATTGATCACCAGGCTGTCAATTGTCCGTATTTACAGCCTATTGAGTTTCCAATTATCCCAGGACGCAGAGAGGTTAAATCCAGATGTGTCTGTTGACTCTTTCGACCCGTTGGGAGTTATTACCTGTGATCACTGGCCCACCCAGAGGGAGGGGGGCAATGGGGAAAGGGAGGAAAAGACTCCCTTTTGAATTATTCTAGGCGTTTGAGAATTGTATCAGGACATCTGAAGAAAGCTGACTTAATCAACGGGTCTGTCAGAGCAAGAAGCATTTCAAAGCGAAGCAGATTTAATTAATTGTCCCGGACACCCTCTTATCTTGGATTATGCCAGCCTGACATCAAAGCAAAGAGTGAGATGCAAGCGGTTTAGCGCCCATATTCTGCAAACTTCTTATATTACTGTACTGATGCACAGGTCGTACACGTGGAACTCCATCTTTCACATAAAAGCTTTGCATGGGTTCCTGGTTCAAACATACTCAAGAGAACTGCTAGACCTGTAAAGCTATAATGTTTCGGAACAGATGACATGAGGTTAAGTGAAGTACTGTCATTCGCTCTTGCTTTCTGTATAATCTTACTTCTTAATAAATACCAATCAGTAGCTTTTTAGCCTGAACTATGTGGCCTGTTAGCATCACGTTCTCTGTCAGTTAGAGAGACCAGGAATCCATGCACTATTTCCAGTGTATATCCCAGTGGTGAAAGTGTTCACCTGCTGACCCACTACCCTAGATATTATGCGCATCAGGTCAAGTTACAGTACGTGGGAGGCATCTGATTGTATGGAAGCTGGCATTTCTGGTGCGCACCAGTAAAAAGTATCGTAACACTTGTCTAACATAAGTGTACACAGGTTTAAAAACTGGACTTTCATTTTAAACAACAGACTTTTGAAGGGGGGGGGGCAATTTTAACCTCACCCGCTCATCGGGGTATTCGGGATCGGATGCAACGCTGGTTTTAAACCCCGCACAATTTTACCTCCATTGGTCAGTGGAGAGCGATATTGGGCGGGGTGTAAAACCGGCGTTCCACCCGATCCCGTGGGATTTCCCCCCTCCCCCGCGGCGAGTTGGGTTACAATTACCCCCAACTTGGTCTCTTGTTTACAGCCCCCCCCCCCCCCCCCCACAAGAAATTTAGGAACTGGTGTCCCAACGGCTGGGAGGTAAAGTCTCCATCTCCGAGTCGCACAGAGTGCAAGAGTCCCAGGCCTGAAGCCGGGACTGTGCGGAGTTAGGTTACGTTCTCATTGTCTGGAGCAGCCCTGGGTTAGGGATGGGGGGGGTTAACACCAGGCAGCGTCCCAACCGCTATACAGTGACCCCCCAGAGGGCGGGGGGTGAGTAGCAGCCTCCACTGGGATGTCCTCCACAGTAGAATAGTCCGTCAGTGCTCTCACATGAATAATGGCCACTTGAGCCAGGCATAGAGTTACCAACACCTCCAGGATTGCCCTGGTCTCTCCAGGAATTAAAGATGAATCTCTGGGACACGGCTGCGAGCAAAAACCCGGGAGGAAAATCACAAAAAGTGTGTTGTTATAATACATTTGTTTATTAATAAAAATATCTCAGGTGAGGGGGGGGGGGGGGGAAAGGCTGTTGGACTGACAGAGAAGAATAATCCAATCAGGTAACGAAGAGTCCGTTCGCTTTGCCATTGGCCGTGGAGGAGGGCGGGGCGTCACAAGGATGGACGGGCCGGGCAACCAATGGTGGGGGGTGTGGGGGCGATCGGAGGCCGGAGGTCAAGTGATGAAACCTCCAGGAATATGTCCGAGCAGAGTTGGCGACACTTGTTACAACGCACCGATCCTCGGCCCCCACTCGCCCTTCGAGCGTAGGGGAGCGATCGATTTACCCCCCCCCCCCCGACAAAGCGCATCGTTCCCCGTCTACTGGGGTACGGCGGGGAGGGGGGGGCCTGATCCCATGGCCGCGCACTGACCAAGACAGCGCCGCACTGCGCCACCATCGAGGCTTTCACACGAAGTGAACTTTTAAGCTTACGTTTGTGGTTGTTCTTCCGATGGAAGGGTAGAGTGTGTCGTTCCAACTCATCTTCCCCCTCTTCTTCCGCCAGGTGAGTGTGAGTGTAGTGGTAGCTCAGGCCTGGCCGGTTCTTGTATCGCTTCCCACAGACTGCGCGCATAAAGAAAAAAAGAGGGAGAGGACATTAGTCGCTTCGACACCATCAGGGAACCACACATCAAAAGACAGCAACCCTCCTCATAGAAATTTATCCTTTTCAATCACTTGGGCCGTGGCTCAGTGGGTAACTCTCCCGCCTCGGAGTCAGAAGGCTGTGGGTTCGAGTCCCACTCCGGAGACTTAGGCACATAATCCAGGCCGACACTCGCAGTGCAGCGCTGAGGGAGTGCTGCACTGTCGGAGGTGCCGTTTTTCCGATGAGACGTCAAACCGAGGCCCCGCCTGCCCTCGAGTGGATGTAAAAGATCCCACGGCCACTACTTCAAAGAAGAGCAGGGGGAGTTCTCCTTGGTTGTACTGGGGTCAATATTTCTCCCTTAATCAACGTCACTAAAACAGATTATCTGATCATTTCCCACATTACAACAGTGACTACACTTCAAAAAGTACTTCATTGGCTGTAAAGCGCTTTGAGACGTCCGGTGGTCGTGAAAGGCGCTATAGAAATGAAAGTCTTTCTTTCTTTATCGCATTGCCGTTTGTGGGAGCTTGCTGTGCGCAAATTGGCTACCGCGTTTCCTACATTACAACAGAGACTACACTTCAAAAAAGTACTTCACCGGGTGTAAAGCGCTTTGGGACGGCCCGAGGTGGTGAAAAGCGCTCCCTTGAGTGATGCCCCACCCTCCAATGAAGGAGTCTACTTACTGTCACAGACGTACGGCTTGTCTCTGTCCTCCAGTGATGTTGGCTCTTGTCTCTTTCTCATTCCTCCAATGCCACAAGTCTGGAAGAGACAGCAGAGGGGCCTGGGGTTACCTTTCCAACACAGTCTTATTGTCTTATACAGTCTCCTTGGAGCAGTTAAGGGGGGGGGGGGGTCTACTAGAGCTTCAAAATCATGAGGGGTTTGGATAGAGTAGACGGGGAGAAACTGTTTCCAGTGGCAGGAGGGTCGGTAACCAGAGGACACAGATTTAAGGTGATTGGCAAAAGAACCAGAGGGGGAGACGAGGAGAATTTTTTTTACGCAGCGAGTTGTTGTGATCTGGAACGCGCTGCCTGAAAGGACGGTGGGAAGCAGATTCAATAGTCACTTGCAAAAGGGGAATTGGATAAATACTTGAAGGGGAAACATTTGCAGGGCTGTGGGGAAAGAGCAGGGGGGAGTGGGGCTAATTGGAGAGCTCGTTCAAAGAGCCGACACAGGCACGATGGGCTGAATGGCCTCCTTCTGTGCTGTGTGAATCTATTATCTTAAGCCCCGATACGTAACCCCTTACAGACTTTTAGAATCGTACAGCCCAGAAGGAGGCCATTCGGCCCATCGTGCCTGTGTCGGCTCTTTGAAAGAGATCTCCAATTTGCCCAATCCCCCCATGCTCTTTCTCCATAGCCCTGTGAATTTTTCCCCTCAAAACTGGCGTCACAGCTTCTCTCTGACTCAAGTAGCCGCCTCCCCCGACAGAAGTCACATGACTTTCTTTTACCCTGTCGACAGATGGAAAGGGAAAGGATTCCTCAATTCTGATGGGCCTTGTCTGCCGACGCCCACTTGCCCCTCTCCCCTTCCAAGAACACAGATCGCGGAGCCGCGCATTGACATAGACGTTGATAAAGAAAACAACTCACTCTTCCTTTGGTTTTATTTTTCCGCTTCGGTGCGTCTTCCTCCAGTTCATCCGCCTCGATTTCGTGAGGAAAATCGCTCGCCAAAATCCTCTGGGGGGGGGGAAATGGAAAAAAAAAACAGGTTTGAGAGCGCTGTTGAGAGGAGGCGACAGTCAGCTTTGCCAACTCTGGTTCGACATCTTCCTGAAGGCGTCATCAGACGACAGCCCCCCCCTCCTCCAACCATTGGTCACCCGGCGCGTCAATCCTCACGAGGCCCCGCCCTCCCACAGCCGATTGGGAAAGCGAACATCCTTCTCCTTTATCCGATTGGGCGATTCTCGACTCTCGGTCAAAAGAGAAGCCTTTATTCCCCCCCAACTCCAGGATGGTCAAGCCGCCAATCGTCCAACCTGCCCCCCCACCACCCCGTGTTTTCCCGAAGCACCGACCTGGCATTCACTGATGCTCTCCTCGTCTTTAGTCTCGGCCTTCTTCTCCACCGCCTCTCCGCACAGGAGAGCCTCCAAGGCCGGCCCCTCGGGTAGCAGGCCCTCCTTCTTCAGGGCCACCTCGGTATCTGAGCAAAGAAGGCGGAGAAAGGAAAGCGTTGGACGTAATGCCGACGAACCCCTGGGCTTGGTACCGAGCCGTCTCTGGCGTCACTGCGATCGGGCGTTACCGTAGAAATCGCCATGGAAACAAGGCTTTCATACTCTTGCCCCTTCAAATATTCTGGGAACATCAGGGACCGGAGGAGGCCACTCAGCCGCTCAAGCCCCCATAACCAGGGGGCATAGTTTTAAGGTAAGGGGCAGGAGGTTTAGAGGGGATTTGAGGAAAAGCTTTTTCACCCAGAGGGTGGTTGGAATCTGGAACTCACTGCCTGAAAGGGTGGTAGAGGCAGGAACCCTCACAACATTCAAGAAGCATTTAGATGAGCACTTGAAATGCCATAGCGTACAAGGCTACGGACCAAGTGCTGGAAAATGGGATTAGAATAGACAGGGCTTGATGGCCGGCACGGACACGATGGGCCGAAGGGCCTCTTTCTGTGCTGTATAACTCTATGACTAAGCCTGCTCCGCCATTCAATGAGCTCATGGCTGATCGGTAGTTCAGCTCCATCTACCCGCCTTAGTGCCACATCCCTCGATACCCTAACCCAACAAAAAATCTGTCAATCTCAGTCTTGAAAGCTCCAATTTTCACCCAGCATCCACAGCCTTTTGGGGCAGAGAGTTCCAGATTTCCACTACCATTTGTGTGGAAAAAGTGCTTCCTGATTTCCCTTCTAAACAGGCCAGCTCTAATTTTACAATTATGTTCCTCGTTTTTGCATATCTACCCTATCGAATCCTTCTAACATTTTAAACACCTCGAACAGATCACCCCTCAATCTCCTATATTCGAGGGAATACAAGCCAAGTTTATGCAACCCGTCCGCATAACTTAACCCTCTGAACCCTGGAAACATTCAACAACAACTTGCATTTATATAAAGCGCCTTTAACATAGCAAAACGTCCCAAGGCGCTTCACAGGAGCGATTATCAAACAAAATTTGTCCACATAAGGAAATATTAGGACAGGTGAGGTAGGTTTTAAGGAGCGTCTTAAAGGAGGAATGAGAAGCAGAGAGGCAGAGAGGTTTAGGGAGGGAATTCCAGAGCTTAGGGCCCAGGCAGCTGAAGGCACGGCCGCCAATGGTGGAGCGATTAAAATCGGGGATGCGCAAAAGGCCAGAATTGGAGGAGCGCAGAGATCTCGGAGGGTTGTAGGGGCTGGCTGGAGGAGGTTGCAGAGATAGGGTGGGTTTGATAACTGCACCTAGTGCGGAATGGAGCAGCATAGACCAGGAAGGCCCGAGCTGTGACTCTCACTTGAGGTAGGAAGATGAGTGGGGTTTGCGGAAGCATAATCCAATGCTCAAGAGAGGGTGGGGGAGGGGGGGGGGATGGAACTGGAGGTGGGGGTGTGAGGGGAGGAGAAGAGGGATTGGGAAAAAACATCGACCCTCTTTTGTAACACATTCAGCAAGGACTTGGCTCCTGAATGCACACAGTTCTCCACCGAGTGTGTCATTCCTGACCACCTCGCCTTTAAATGTGAACTTTTAACTGGCAGTTAGTCAGTGGGGACGAGGTGCTAATTCGCTGTCCATTAATTAAACGACCAATCGGTTATTAGTCAGGTCCCCGAGGAGACGAGGGAGAATTCATTACCGCCAATCAGGCATTCTTAAAGGGGCGACAATCGCACAATTCTGACAGGCTGCTGCATTTCAGACTGGAGAGTTGGCTGATCAATTCGAAAGTAAAGCACTGATCGGGAGCTCGGGGAAGGTTCATCAATCAAATGGATTCGTCAATGATCTGCTAAAGCGTTCAGCTCTTGTCAACCCTGCTGTCACGGCTAGAGGATCTTAAAGGTACAGCCATTCAGCCCAACTGGTCTGTGCCGGTGTTTATGCTCCACACGAGCCTCCTCCCGCCCCTCTTCATCTCACCCCATCAACATATCCTTCTATTCCTTTCTCCCTCATGTGTTTGTCTAGCTTCCCCTTAAATGCATCTCTGCTATTCGCCTCAACCACTCCCTGTGGTAGCAAGTTCCACATTCTCACCACTCTCTGGGCAAAGGAGTTTCTCCTGAATTCCCTATTGGATTTATTAGTGACTATCTTATATTGACGGCCCCTAGTTCTGATCTCCCTCCACAAGTGGAAACATCTTCTCTACGTCTACCCTATCGAACCCCCTTCATAATTTTAAAGACCTCCATCAGGTCACCCCTCAGCCTTCCCTTTTCTAGAGACTGATCTGTATCTTAACTCCATCGACCCGCCTTGGTTCCGTATCCCTTAATGCTCTTGGCTAACAAAGATCTATCAATCTCAATTTCCAATTGACACCCCCCACGTCAACACCTTTTGTTTGAGGAGGAAGAGAGTCATTTTAATGCCCGTCATGTTACGTTGAAATCTGTTCACAGCCAACATGTCAAGACTACTGGTCCCTCATGCCTTCAGCACCGAGTCTGTCACAGTGCAATCAGCACTTCCACCTGACGACTGGGTACGAATGGCTGCCTTTGAGCCTCTGGCAAGAAAATGAAGATCTTGGACAGGACAATCTTATTATTACTGAAAAGAAATGAGGCCTTGTTTATTGGCGTTACCGAGGGAACTTTTGACTGACTGACGGAACTGCAGAACACGAGTCCTTTGTACACTCTGGGGGGGGGGGGGGGTCACTGTTGACACGACCAGCACGTTGCCCTCTGCCCCCTCCCTCCATCCTGGAGTGCTGCGGGCGTGTTGACTGCCATTCCGTGACATGCACAGACGGGGCTCCGGGCAACGCCAGCTGGGACAAGCCTTCCGCGTTCGAACGGTCTCGCCGTACAAAATGGCGCGGCGGTCACCCGCTTCGTGTGACTTGTGCGCACTGGTGTACGAGTAAACTGGCCACAATCAGTCGATGTTTTCTTATATACACACACACACACACACAAGGTGGCGACAGAGTTGAGAAAGAGGCTTCGGGAAATTGCTCCACAGTGTCACCTAATGGCCAAAGCCTGGAACTACACAGTGATTGTTGACATTGCAATTTACAATGGTAAATGTTGACAGAAAAGCACGAACAAAAATCATGGCAATAGGGAGTGCATGTCCCACAAGATTCTTAATATAAATATATTTTTGTACTGAGAA
Source organism: Squalus acanthias (assembly GCA_030390025.1). NCBI lineage: Eukaryota > Metazoa > Chordata > Chondrichthyes > Squaliformes > Squalidae > Squalus > Squalus acanthias. The sequence continues at coordinate 7,596 of JASTWF010002566.1, read as the reverse complement.
GCATAAAATATATATATATATATATATATAATTATTTTACTGTATATTTTACAAAAATCACACTAGGCCTGAGGCGTTTCCTAGCAACCAGCTCAGGACCAGCACTGGCTGAGGCCTGACAGTAGGCCGCTTGCTTGTTCCCCATCCCGCAGGTGGGGGAAAAAAAATAGAAGATGTTCACAAAAAATAAATGAATTCATTAAATAATTTCTCCTCCCCCCCCACCACAAGTTAGAGGGCAGATCAAACAGCAAAAAAAGTTTACCTAGTTTAATTTCGCAGGGTCTGAGCCGTGGGTCTTCCAGGATATTCAGGCGCCTCTTCTTGCGCCAGCAGCGAGCCGGGTAGGTGTACAACTGTCCTGGGGCCAACCCTAGAGGAGACAAGGAACCAGGCCACTCGAGGTTAGATATTTCCATGATGGCTGAAGTGTGGCAGACAGGAAATAAAGACAGACTTGCATTTCTATAGCGCCTTTCACGACCACCGGATGCCTCAAAACGCTTTACAGCCAATGAAGTACTTTTTGAAGTGTAGTCACTGTTGTAATGTGGGAAACGCGGCAGCCAAATTCATGTTCGAAATAGTGGCCCTGGGATCTTTTACGTCCACCTGAGAGGTCAGACGGGGGCCTCGGTTTAACGTCTCATCCGAAAGACGGCACCTCAGACAGTGCGGCGCTCCCTCAGCATCGCACTGGGAGTGTCAGCCTAGCTTTATGTGCTCAAGTCCCTGGAGTGGGACTTGAACCCACAACCTTCTGACTCAGAGGCGAGAGAGAGAGCGCCGCCCACTGAGCCACGGCTGACAAAATGTGCACAATGGTCGCCAACTCGGGTCGGACGCATTCCTGGAGGGTTTCATCACATGACCTCCTGCCCCCCAGCTGCTCTGCTCCGCCCCCCCCCCCCAACCCTCCCACCATTGGTCGCCCGGCACGTTCTTCCTTGTGGCGCCCCGCCTCCCCACGGCCAATCGGAAAGCAGTCTCTTTATTATCCGATTGGTTGATTCTTTGACTGTCAGTCAGGCAGCCATTCCCCCCCACCCCCCACCATCGACAATATTTTTAGAATAAACGAAAATTGTTCAAAGAATTTCTTTTAATAAAAACACCATTTTTTAAACGCCCGGATAATTTTTCTCGCGGCAGTGTCCTGGAGATTAATCTTCAATTCCTGGAGACGCCAGGGCCAATCCCGGAGGGCTGGCAACCCTGGCGTGCATGTATGCAACATTTTAATGATTATCGATAGATTTTCATGTTGCAACCAAATCCGTGTTGCAAGAAGCGCAGCCATGAGGAAGATAATCCTAGCAAGGGACAAAATGTACACTTGGTACATGGATCGGTCAGTGGGGTGAGGAAAATCAGCACGAGGGCATGGATCAGGGCTGGGACGAGAAACAGAGAATGCAACAATGACAAACTCAAGTCTCCTAAACTATCTGGGGGAATCCCTGCGCCAGTTTGCAAACCGCAGTGTTACAGGCTCTGAATGACCTCGCCCAACATTTACCCACAGCCAATGTTAACTTAACAACAACAACTTGCATTTATATAGCGCCTTTAATGTAGTAAAACATCACAAGGTGCTGCACAGGAGCGGTTATCAGACAAAATTTGACGCCGAGCCACATAAGGAGATCCCCTTATGTGGCTCGGTGTCAAATTTTGTTTGATAATCGCTCCTGTGCAGCACCTTGGGGCAGGTGGCCAAAGGCTTGGTCAAAGAGGTCGGTTTTAAGGAGTGTCTTAAAGGAGGGCAGAGCGAGGCGGAGAGGTTTAGGGAGGGCATTCCAGAGCTTAGGGCCCAGGCAGCTGAAGGCACGGCCGCCAATGGTGAAGCGATTAAAATCGGGGGATGCGCAAGAGGCCAGAATTGGAGGAGCGCAGAGATCTCGGAGGGTTGTGGGGCGGGAGGAGGTTACAGAGATAGGGAGGGGCCGAGAGGCCGTGGAGGGATTTGAACACAAGGATGAGAATTTTAAAATCGAGGCGTTGTTGGACCGGGAGGCAGTGTAGGTCAGCGAGCACAGGGGCTCTCTGACTGCACAGCTCCATTTTTTTCTGACCATTTTGTCAATTCAGGTGCTGTGCTTTAAACCCTCGATGGGCACAGCACCCCACAAGACCTGTACCCTATAGCCTTAGCGGGCAGGTTACTGCTGGACCTGGTATAGAGCATTCCATTGGCTCCACGGTCTCGAGTCTCTTCACTCCAAATATCCAGGGTCTCCTTTAGATTACCACCAGGAGTGACCCTACTGTTCTTCGCTTAGTATAGAAGATTAAGGAGGTGATCTAATTGAGGTGTTTAAGAGGATTAAAGTAGTTGATAGGGTAGATAGAGAGAAACTATTTCCTCTGATGGGGGGAGTCCAGAACAAGGGGGCATAACCTTAAAATTAGAGCCAGGCCATTCAGGGGTGATGTCAGGAAGCATTTCTTCACACAAAGGGTAGTGGAAATCTGGAACTCTCTCCTCCAAAAAGCTGTTGAGGCTGGGGGGCGATCAATTGAAAATGTCAAAACTGAGATTGATAGATTTTTGTTGGGTAAGGGTATTAAGGGATACAGAACCAAGGTGGGTAGATGGAGTTAAGATACAGATCAGCCATGATCTCACTGAATGGCGGAACAGGCTCGAGGGGCTGAATGGCCTCCTCCTGTTCCTATGTTCCTTGATGTAGGCACACGTCCTGTCCTTATTCGTTTATGGGATGTTGGCAAGGCCCAGCATTTATTGCCCATCCCTAGTTGCCCTCAAGAAGGTGGTGCTGAGCCACCTTCTTGGACCGCTGCAGTCCGTGTGGTGAAGGTGCTCCCACAGTGGCTGTAAGGGAGGGAGTTCCAGGATTTTGACCCAGCGACGATGAAGGAACGGCTGATATACTCAGTCAGGATGGTGCGTGACTTGGAGGGGAACTTGGAGGTGGTGGTGTTCCCACGCGCCTGCTGCCCTCGTCCTTCTAGGCGGTAGAGGTCGCGGGTTTGGGGGGGTGCTGCCGAAGAAGCCTTGGCGAGTTGCTGCAGTGCATCTTGTAGATGGTACACACTGCAGCCAGGTCCTGTCCTGTTAATCGCACTGCTCTATTGCCCTGTCCCTCGTTGGGAGGTCTATTTTCAAGATGGGAAGTTGGGAGCTGCCGATCTGGGCTCTCCTCGAAACATCTGCTCCAGCGTGTGGATTGGGAATTTATTTGAGGTTTTTTTTCCTCAGCTCCCAGTGGCAACAACCATCCACATTTGCACTGCGAGCCGGACAGTCAGATCTGCACTTCGGGACAAATCAAATTACCCGCTTGATGCATCTCCCTTTCCTTTAATTAAAACCAGTTAAAGATGCACATCGCTTGTCGACACCAGCCTGACGCCGAACTCCGACCTCCGACCTTTCAGCGCGGCTCGACGGGGGAGCCGAGCGTTTAATTGCGGTAAATGATTCCGATTAGCGTGTGTCACAACACGGACCCCTTTCACCTCTGGGGGGACCGCAGTTTGACTCTAACCCAGACTGATGGGGCGAAGGTCTCTCCCCGGCACAGACTCAAAACATTAAAGGTCACCGGAGGGTCAATCCACGACCCTGAGGGGGAGGTCGTCAGGCAGCCATCTTGGTAACCAAGGGCCTGACGACTCATGTAGGTAACAACAGCACCTTGTCGGAGATTAGAACTTAAATTACTTGAATTGGTAGAGGGAAAAATATCAGTCATTATTCTGATGGAGGTTTTATATTAATTCTTCTTTTGAACAATTTTGTTCCTTGTCTGATTTTCAATTCCTTTCTCCTGCCCCGCCTCTCCCCCCACCTCACTGACACACGGGGGCGGGGGCGCGGTACGGGATCCACGGGCAACGGGCATTCTACGCTTGCGAGCCCGGCCACCGAACATAAACGTAGGAGGCGGAGAGGTTTAGGGGAAGGAATTCTAGAGCTTAGGGCCTCGGCAGCTGAAGGCACGGCCGCCAATGGCGGGGCGATGGAAAAATCAGGGAATGCGCAAGAACATAAGAATTAGGAGCAGGAGTCGGCCATTTGACCCTTCCAGCCTGCTCTGCCATTCAGTAAGATCACGGCTGATCTTCCACCTCAACTCCACTTTCCCGCCCGATCTCCATATCCTTCGATTCCCCTAGAGTCCAAAAATCTATCGATCTCAGCCTTGAATATACTCAACGACTGAGCATCCACAGCCCTCTGGGGTAGAGAATCCTAAAGATTCACAAACCGCTGAGTGAAGAAATTTCTCCTCATCTCAGTCCTAAGTGGCCGACCCCTTATCCTGGGACTGTGACCCCTGGTTCTAGACTCTCCAGCCAGGGGGAAGCAACCTCTTAGCATCTACCCGGTCAAGGAGTATAGGCCCAATCTACTCAATCTCCCCTCATAGGACGATCCTCTCATCCCAGAGGCCAGAATTGGAGGAGCGCAGAGATCTCGGCAGGTTGTAGGGCTGGAGGAGGTGACAGAGATGGGGGGGGGGGGGGGGGGGGGGGCGGCGAGGGCCAATGAAGACGGTGTCTGGAATTTTGGTTGCGAGGGAAGCTGGAGCCTGTGTGATTCAGGAAAATGGGAGGCTCTGCAGCGGGAGGAATGAGTTAAGGAACAGCAAACACGCGTTTACAAGTCAAACAGCCGCAGATCAATAACTTTACAAAGAGTTTTATTCTGTGGATCAAACACTTGCACAGCAAGGTCCTGACTGCTCGGTGTTGGTGTGAAGGCGAGTGGGAGGAATTCATGATATTTAAAAAAAGGCCATCAGTAAGAATTAAATAAAAAGAATAGCGCGATGAATTAGTTAAATAAAAGCGGTGGCAGACGGACTTAATTAAATGACACAGAGGCAGCCAAACAAAAGAAGGAAACTATATTAATTTCTCTGGAATTTCTTTTAAAGAGCTGCGTTTAAAACTGCCTCCTACCCGTGTGATTCTTCTCATATCTCTCTGTTTTAACAGAGGTGACTCGGCCTCCCGTCAACTACGGGAGGAATTAATTAAATATGAAACGGCGAGGGGAGTAATTAATAAACCAAGGAAGGAGCAAAGGGCACGGGCTTGAAGTGCGCCAGAGGTGGCCCGAGGGCGGAGAGACGAGAGGCAGAAAGGGTCACGAGGGCAGGAGAAAGCTATAGAAACATAGGAGCAGGAGTCGGCCATTCGGCCCTTCGAGCCTGCTCCGCCATTCAATATGATCATGGCTGATCCTCTATCTCAATACCATATTCCCGCTCTCTCCCCATACCCCTTGATGCCTTTTGTGTCTAGAAATCTATCTATCTCCTCCTTAAATATATTCAGTGACTTCGCCTCCACAGCCTCCTGTGGTAGAGAATTCCACAGGTTCACCATCCTCTGAGTGAAGAAATTTCTCCTCATCTCAGTCCTAAATGTCCCACCCCGTATCCTGAGACTGTGACCCCTCGTTCTAGACCCCCCAGCCAGGGGAAACATCCTCCCTGCATCCAGTCTGTCTAGCTCTGTCAGAATTTTATACGTTTCAATGAGATCCCCTCTCATTCTTCTAAACTCTAGTGAATACAGGCCTAGTCGACCCAATCTCTCCTCATACGACAGTCCTGCCATCCCAGGAATCAGTCTGGTGAACCTTCGCTGCACTCCCTCTATGGCAAGTATATCCTTTCTGAGGTAAGGAGACCACTATGGAGCAACGAGGTGGGCCCAGAGACAGCCTGGGAGTGTAGTGAGAAGTGAGGTAGGAGTGAGGTAGACAGGACTGGGAGTGCAGGAGTACAGCGAGTGGGAAGTGAGGGTCACGGAAGGACCTGGAATGGGGCCTAAAATGAAGAACAAATAGAAACAGGTCTGTGAGCAGATGGGAATAGGGAGGCACAACAATGCCACCTAGTGGCAGGAGGTCTGTCATAACAGTGTGACAAGCAAATGTTGACATAGGGTTTTCCCATTATAAAATAGTGACATATTGACATACAGTTACACATTACAACCGTCGATATTAAAAATGCGACTCAAAATCATGGCACAGGAGGGGTAAGGTGTGCCACTTTCAACGTTATGTATAGTATAACCGTCTGTAAAACTAAGAATATATAAAGATGGCATGCTTAACATGCATTTCCCGTCTGACATACTATATAAAAAACGCAAGCCCTCATTTGGAATCTACACAAACTCTCCAGAACAGACAATATCTCCTGCTTCCTAATTGACCTCACCAATCACATTTAAGAAAAAGACAAACAAACAAAGCCAGACTCTAACTTGCAGCAATTGAGCTCCGAATGACCTCACCCAGCATTTGCCGAAGAGCCAATGTTAACTTAATAACAGCAAACAACGTGCATTTATATAGCGCCTTTAATGTAATAAAACATCCCAAGGAGCTTCACAGGGGCTTTAACAGAAATAATTTGACACCGAGCCACATAAGGAGATATTAGGACAGGTGACCTAAAGCTTGGTCAAAGAGGTAGGTGTTAAGGAGCGTCTTAAAGGAGGAGAGAGAGGCGGAGAGGTTTAGGGAGGGAATTCCAGAGCTTAGGGCCCAGGCAGCTGAAGGCACGGCCGCCAATGGTGGAGCGATGGAAACCGGGGATGCGCAAGAGGCCAGAATTGGAGGAGCGCCGAGATCTCAAAGGGTTGTAGGGCTGGAGGAGGTTGCAGAGATAGGGAGGGGCGAGGGTCACAGAGGGATTTGAACGCAAGGATGAAAATTATAAAATCGAGGTGTTGCCGGACCGGGAGTCAATGTAGGTCGGCGAGCACAGGGGGTGAGGGGTGAACGGGACTCGGTGAGAGTTAGGACACGGGCAGCCAAGTTTTGGATGAGCTCAAGTTGACGGAGACATTAGGATCTTGAGGCCCTAAAGGGACGGGCTTTATATTAGCAGCAGATGCAGACACTGTGCATGATGTAGCTTAATGATCCTGTCCTGTGACAATGTCACAGGAAATCGGCTAGGAATATACTACAAATGGTGCGTCACATTGCACCTTGTAACAGATGCAAAATAATCTTAAAACACCGGAAGGCTTTCTGAGCTGCAAACTGAAACTGTCACATTCTAATCTTCAAAGCTCCCTGAACCAAAGACCAATTAAGCTCGGAGTGAGCTTGAACGTGGAGCCCGGGCGCGGAGCTCGGAGGTGGAGCCCGGGCTCAGAGGTGGAGCCCGGGCGTGGAGCTCAAGACGCGGAGCTCGAACAACACTTAATTGCAGCAATTAGATCTTCTGGTCCCAGAGAGCCTCCTTAAACGCAGCTCCAGCTTCACACCAGAATGATACATCGTGCTTTAATGCTTCTGTCATCGTCCTATTTATCATGGGACGTCCATTCCTAATCTATATATAACTCTATCCATATATAATCAGTGCTTAATCCCTGCTCATTTCAGGATTAGCCTCTATTCCAGACCCCGCTACTTGGCTTGGATTTTCATTCCAATCAGTTTGTGCAGCGATACAGAAATGCTGCAGCCCATAAAAATATTATACACGAGCACTGCACCAAATTAACTCCTTCGCCGCCCAGCGCCAGGGCACTGTGTGCCATCACCCTCACTGTCTGTAACAGTTGCTCGAGAGAGAGAGAGAGAGAAGGAAG
>JASTWF010002565.1:0-22519 GCA_030390025.1 Squalus acanthias | reverse complement strand
CCCCTATGACTCTAATCCACAACTCAAAAAGTAATTACGAGAAGATATTTGAAGCTATTAAGTCAGATTAATTAAGCATCTCAATTTGAGCCAATTCTTGCTCCATTATTCCCGGACAGTTCCTAATTTTTTTATTATTAATATTAAAGAATGAAAACAGGAACCCATGCCTGGAGTTGCTAAACATTTATGTAGTGTAGAAAGCTTGGAACAAGGGAAGGGCTAATGGGCCTGTTGGCGAGAGCTGGAAGTCATGCGATCGACCGGACCACAGAAAATGGGCTCTTCCTGCTGACCCCGTGACCTGCTTGTTTTGTTTCTGTTTCTCAGCCCTCTCCCCAAAGTGTTGCCAAGGATATTCGGCCTCCACTCTCATGTCAAGCAGTGTTATTTCAGTCAAGTCAAGATCATTGTTCCAAATGTTAAGCGCCATTTATGTTTCGGTTTGGAGGAGGTCAGTCAAATTGAGTCGGCCGGGAAGTTGTCCCGCCGTCGGAGGTGGGGGAGGGTTGTGTTTCTACGAACAAACTCATCTCGTCGCCAAAGAAAAGTACATTTTATGAAAGGAACCTTTTTGGTGAAAGTGAACTTAGCAAGATCACTGTGCTGCTTTTTTTTCCCTTTGTCCTTCAGTGGGGTGTCATAAGAGCATAAGAATTATAAGCAGGAGTCGGCCATACAGCCCCTCGAGTTTGCTCCACCATTCAGTAAGATCATGGCTGATCTTCGACCTCAACTCCACCTTCCCGCCCGATCCCCATATCCCTTGATTCCCTTAATATCCAAAAATCTATCGATCTCAGCCTTGAATATACTCAACAACTGAGCCTCCACAGCCCTCTGGGCGAGAGAATTCCAAAGATGTCAATGGGGCCTAGGCCAGGAGAAGTCAAATTCTAGACTATGAAAGAAAGACTTGCATTTATATCACACTTTCATAGCTTCAGGACGTCCCAAAGCACTTTACAGCCAATCATATTTTTTTTGAAGTGTAGTCACTGTTATAATGCCATTTTGCGCACAGCAAGCTCCCACAAACAGCAATGTGATAATGAACAGATAATCTGTTTCAGTGATGTTGGTCGAGAGATAAATATTGGCCAGGACACCGGGGAGAACTCCCCTGCTCTTCTTCGAAATAGTGCCATGGGATCTTTTACATCCACTTGAAATGGCAGACGGGGCCTTGGTTTAACGTTACATCTGAAAGACGGCACCTCCGACAGTGCAGCACTCCCTTAGTACTGCCCCTCCGACAGTGCGGCGCTCCCTCAGTACTGCCCCTCCGACAGTGCGGCGCTCCCTCAGCACCGCCCCTCCGACAGTGCGGCGCTCCCTCAGTACTGCCCCTCCGACAGTGCGGCGCTCCCTCAGTACTGCCCCTCTGACAGTGCAGCTCTCCCTCAGTACTGCACTGGGAGTGTCGGCCTGGATTATGTGTTCGAGTCTCTGGAGTGGGGCTTGAACCCATGACTGACTCAGAGGCGAGAGTGCTACCCACTGAGCCACGGCTATCTCCTACATGGACGAGGGGGCCACGGACAGCACTCGAGCCCCGGCAATCCAGTCCTCAAAGACCAGTAATCTTAGCCCTACTTGGGACAGGGTTGCCAACCCTCCAGGATTGGCCTGGAGTCTCCAGAAATTGAAGATTAATCTCCAGGACACTGCCGGGAGCAACACTCGGGAGAAAAATCACCGGGGCGTTAAAAAATCATGTTTTTTTTTTCCTTTAAACTCTTTTGTTCATTAGTTATAAAAATATTAGAGAGCGGGGCAAAAAAGAGGCTGCTTGACGGATCCAATCGGGTAACGAGGAGCATGCTCGCTTTCCAGTTGCCACGGGAACGGCGGTGCATCGCGAGGACGGACCAATGGCGGGAGAGTGGGGGCGGGGTCGTGATGGCTGGAGGTCATGTGATGAAACCTCCAGGAATATGTCCAACCAGAGTTGGCAACCCTAACCTGCACTAACGTTTCTCATTCGCCGGTTCGTCCTGTAGATCTGGAGGTTTGCAAAGGGCTGTTCCCTCATTGGTGGAGAAATCCTAAATCAGAACACATTTTGAAGTATACATTGGGACCTTATCTTTATTTATTCCCATTATAAATTCTTATGTCCGCATGTGTGCCTTGGTTTTAACATTCTCATCCTTGTGTTCAAATCCCTCCATGGCCTCGCCCCTCCCTATCTCTGTAATCTCCTCCAGCCCTACAACCCTCCGAGATCTCTGCGCTCCTCCAATTCTGGCCTCTTGAGCATCCCCGATTTTAATCGCTCCACTATTGGTGGCCGTGCCTTCAGCTGCCTGGGCCCTAAGCTCTGGAATTCCCTCCCTAAACCTCTCCGCCTCTCTCTCCTCCTTTAGACGCTCCTTAAAACCCACCTCTTTGACCAAGCCTGTCCCAATATCTCATGTGGCTCAGAGTCAAATTTTGTCTGATAATCGCTCCTGTGAAGCGCCTTGGGACGTTTTACTACGTTAAAGGCGCTATATAAATATAAGGTGTTGTTGTAATACCAATTGCCAATGTTCGCACTGTAATTGCGCCCTCCTGCCAGCGCCTCTACTGGCAGCGGACCGTAATTACAGCGCGCCAAGTTTGCAGAGGCAGCTTCCGTCTCAGTGTGGACATTGGGACTTACAGCGGAGAAAGATGACAGGGAGATGCGACTTTTTTGATACATGCCGGAGCTAAGATTTTTTGCTGCCTGTGGACTCTTGCTGTGCACAACGACCGTGGCTGCCCTGCTTGCCCGCACGGCGACGTGGGACGGCACTCCCGAGCAGGGAGGAAGTCGTTCGTCGGGCCGTGTCCATTGCACCCGGATGTCCCGAGGAGCTGCACTGAACGCCAGCACTCTTCGAGAAAGGGGTCCCCGGGGCGAGCAGTCTGGCCCCCAGTTCTCTGTATCTCAATCTGCTAGTGCTCTGCCTGCCATCCATCACTGTAACTAGCTGCGCGACCTTCTAATGCAGCCTTATGCTGTTCGATTACTGTAAACAGGAAACGGCAGTTGTGCCAAGTCAATTATTTTCGCTACAGTGCAAGTTTGCACAGCCTCCCTATGAGGTACACACCCAGACACACACAGCACAGGACAACTATGGAAAATCACTGGTTACCGAACCGCAGAGCACTCACACAGCTCGGCCCTATTTACCACATTCAGCACACGCCTGCAGTCTGAGTACCACAGGCTTGATACTACCGCCGCTCCCATCACAAGATTTTATGCACCATCAGATGGCCCCAGAGTGAGTTACAGGCTGGAATCTAATCGAGTGGTTCAGGGGGTTTTATAGACAGGTTAATGGATACCCGGGAATGAGTTACAGGCTGGAATATGAACCGCAATCCATGCTCCCACAACGCTCTGCATCAAGAAATTTCTCTCTCGTCACTCTCTTGGGGATAATTTTAAGCTGCTAACCCCCCTCATCAGTGATTCCACAATCAGAGGAAATTGTCTTTCCCCATTCAGCCTATCGAAACCCTACATTACTTGAAAAACCTTTTGTTGAATTGATTCTCGGGATGTGGGCGTCGCTGGCAAGTCCAGCATTTATTGCCCATCCCTAATTGCCCTCGAGAAGGTGGTGGTGAGCCGCCTTCTTGAACCACTGCAGTCCATGTGGTGAAGGTGCTCCCACAACGTTGTTAGGGAGGGAGTTCCAGAATTCTGACCCAGCGATGATGAAGGAACACGATATACTTCTAAGTCAGGATGGTGTGTGACTTGGAGGGGGACTTGGAGGTGGTGGTGTTCCCATGCGCCTGCTGCCCTCGTCCTTCTAGGTGGAAGAGGTCGCGGGTTTGGGAGGTGCTGCCGAAGAAGCCTTGGCGAGTTGCTGCAGTGCATCTTGTAGATGGTACACACTGCAGCCACGGTACGCCGGTGGTGGAGGGAGTGAATGTTTAAGGTGATGGATGGAGTGCCAATCAAGTGGGCTGCTTTGTCCTGGATGGTGTCGAGCTTCTTGAGTGTTGTTGGAGCTGCACTCATTCAGGACAAGTGTGTTAGACATTCTGATTTGGGAGAGAAAGAGGCTGAGGACTCTTTCTTACAAGATCACGGTTTACTATCGAAACAGCAACACACATCAAAGTGAATTATTAAGAAAAGAGCGAGCTTGCATTAACTTTACAAAGGGAATTGGATGTATACATAAAAAGCAAAGATTTGCAGGTCTCTGGGGCAAGAGCAGTGGGACTATTGGACAGTTCTTCCAATGATGTGCACGATGGGCCGAATGGCCTCCTTCTGAGCTGTAAGATTTAATGAGTTCTGTAGCTCCTTTCACACCCTCAGGACGTCCCAAAGCGCTTTATAGATAATCAATTACTTTTCAAGTATAGTCACGTTGTACTGTAGACACATTTGTATAGACCAAGGTCCAAATGAGATGGATGCCCAGCTAATCTTTCTGATCGTGTTGACTGAGGGATACATATTGAGAAACAGTCCCGCTCTCCTTCCAATCTTTTACATCCACCTGAAAGGGCAGACGGGGCCTCGGTTTAATGTCTCATCCAAATGACGGCCCCTCCGACAGTGCAGCACTCCCTCAGTACTGCCCCTCCGACAGTGCAGCACTCCCTCAGTACTGCCCCTCCGACAGTGCGGCGCTCCCTCAGTACTGCCCCTCCGACAGTGCAGCGCTCTCTCAGTACTGCCCCTCTGACAGTGCAGCGCTCCCTCAGTACTGCCCCTCCGACAGTGCAGCGCTCCCTCAGTACTGCCCCTCTGACAGTGCAGCGCTCCCTCAGTACTGCCCCTCCGACAGTGCAGCACTCCCTCAGTACTGCCCCTCCGACAGTGCAGCACTCCCTCAGTACTGCCCCTCCGACAGTGCAGCACTCCCTCAGTACCGTCCCTCCGACAGTGCAGCACGCCCTCAGTACTACCCCTCTGACAGTGCAGCACTCCCTCAGTGCTGCCCCTCCGACAGTGCGGCGCTCCCTCAGTACTGCCCCTCCGACAGTGCGGCGCTCCCTCAGTACTGCCCCTCCGACAGTGCAGTGCTCCCTCAGTACTGCACTGGGAGTGTCAGCCTAGCTTTATGTGCTCAAGTCCCCAGAGTGGGACTTGAACCCACGACCTTCTGACTCAGAGGCGAGGGTGCTGTCCACTGAGCCACGGCTGACTCAGATCGCTCCGCAGCACAGCAGTTACTGGTAGCACTGTTCCTGGACTGAGCTCTAACACACTCGTATTACATTCCTGCGTCTGCTGTTTTAACACAGTTTAATTTAAATAGCGGAGAGAGAAATCTCGTACCAAGGCGACAAATCCCTTTGTGCGCTAACATCACCAGCAGCAAGCTGCAGGTCTGTGCATAATCAGACACAAACAGGTCCTGCTAAAACGCTGGCGATAACGAGCCACCACTTTTTAACAATCTGCGGACAATTTTCCCAACAGGAGAAAATTTGCAGGGCTACGGGGAAAGAGCGGGGTGAGCGGGAGCAATTGGAGAGCTCCGGCACAGGCACGATGGGTGGAATGGGCTCCTTCTGTGCTGTGCGATTCTTGCGTGTCTGATTTTGCGACAGTGAATGTTTGCACGGGGACACAAGTCGAATCACCCTGCAGTGTGCTACACGACCCGCCACTCACCCCCCGAGCCGATTCGAATGCTCGAGCGGTTCGATTCCAACCCCGTTCCCACCCCCCCCCCCATCCCCCGGCCAGTGCAGAGCCCCGCACAAACAGTAATCCTTCACAAACACACACACGCACCCCTACGTCCACAGACTCCTGCTCCCGAATTGAGCCGGTGAAATCCATCTGCTGCCCTGAAGGTTCACCCCAATTGTCAATCATCCCCCACGGGAATTCAGAAGGATGGCAGTTCGATCCCCACTCCAGAGACTCGAGCACATAAGTCAGGTACGCTCCAAGTGTAGTACTGAGGGAGTGCTGCACTGTCGGAGGGGCAGTACTGAGGGAGCGCTGCACTGTCGGAGGGGCAGTACTGAGGGAGCGCTGCACTGTCGGAGGGGCAGTACTGAGGGAGTGCTGCACTGTCGGAGGGGCGGTACTGAGGGAGTGCTGCACTGTCGGAGGGGCAGTACTGAGGGAGTGCTGCACTGTCGGAGGGGCGGTACTGAGGGAGTGCTGCACTGTCAGAGGGGCAGTACTGAGGGAGCACCGCACTGTCGGAGGGGCAGTACTGAGGGAGCGCCGCACTATCGGAGGGGCAGTACTGAGGGAGCGCCGCACTGTCGGAGGGGCAGTACTGAGGGAGCGCCGCACTGTCGGAGGGGCAGTACTGAGGGAGCGCCGCACTATCGGAGGGGCAGTACTGAGGGAGCGTGCACTGTCGGAGGGGCAGTACTGAGGGAGCGCTGCACTGTCGGAGGGGCAGTACTGAGGGAGCGCCGCACTGTCTGAGGGGCAGTACTGAGGGAGCGTTGCACTGTCGGAGGGGCAGTACTGAGGGAGCACTGCACTGTCAGAGGGGCAGTACTAAGGGAGCGCCGCACTGTCGGAGGGGCAGTACTGAGGGAGCGCTGCACTGTCGGAGGGGCAGTACTGAGGGAGTGCTGCACGGTCGGAGGGGCAGTACTGAGGGAGCGCCGCACTGTTGGAGGGGCAGTACTGAGGGAGTGCTGCACTGTCGGAGGGGCAGTACTGAGGGAGCGCCGCACTGTTGGAGGGGCAGTACTGAGGGAGTGCTGCACTGTCGGAGGTGCCGTCTTTCGGATGAGACGTTAAACCAAGGTCCCGTCTGCTCTCTCAGGTGTGCTTAAAAGATCCCATGGCACTATTTCGAAGAAGAGCAGGGGAGTTCTCCCCGGTGTCCTGGCCAATATTTATCCCTCAAGAAATGTCACTAAAAGAAATGATCTGGTCATCATCACATTACTGTTTGTGGGAGCTTGCTGTGCGCAAAGTGGCTGCTGCGTTTCCTACATTACAACAGTGACCACACTTCAAAAAGTACTTCATTGGCTGTGAAGTGCTTTGTGACGTCCTGAGGTTGAGAAAGGCGCTATAGAAATGCAAGTCTTTCTTTTAAGTATAGACCAATTCCATGACTTATTCCTGTCGGACAGTGTCACGGATACACAAGCTATTTCTGGGTTCCTGGCTCACACGGGATTAGGTCAGACTCCTCTTCTTGTGGAAGTCACTGACGAGATGCTGCTTTCCTCCCTACAATCGCTGCTCCAAGCTTTGCTCCTGTTGTATTGAATGCTTGAACTGCACAGCGACTGTAAATTCTCACTGTTTAGATTCCAATGGGGCGACTCAGAGTTGCAGAGATAAATAAGAGCATTCCTTGGCGTTTGTTTCTAGACACCTGGCCATTGTGGAATTACTTGAATTTGCTTTTCTCCCCATCGAATGGAGGAGTGAGGCAGTACAGGGCGCCCACAACTCAGAGTTGGGCTTCAAAAATGAGCTGCACGGCGGAGGCCCAATTCAACACCGATTTTGGCCGAGTTTCATGCTGAGGTTTGGAGACTGAGAGAGACAGTGACACTATCCAATTTACAGAGTTACGGGACTGTCCCTCTTCGTCAACTTTACAGGGAAGGCGACAAAAGAACATGACAGGATTCCAGAATACGGGATCTCTCCCAGAACCTGGGCACCATCAGACGTCTTGAACAGGGATCACACTCGGTATTATTCAATAGTCTCATGTCCCCTGGATTACTAGTCCAGTAGAATTGCCACTACACCACCATACTGTCCAAAATATTGCATCAGAGTTCCTTACTTTATGCAGGATGTCAAGGCCATGCAGAATTGCACCTTTCATCAATTTAGCACGTCCCAAAGTGCTTTGCAGCCACAGAAGTACTTTTGAAGTGTAGTCACTATTGTAATGTAGTACTGCCCCTCCGACAGTGCAGCGCTCCCTCAGTACGGACCCTCCGACAGTGCGGCGCTCCCTCAGTACTGCCCCTCCGACAGTGCAGCACTCCCTCAGTACTGACCCTCCGACAGTGCAGCGCTCCCTCAGTACTGCCCCTCCGACAGTGCAGCGCTCCCTCAGTACTGCCCCTCCGACAGTGCAGCGCTCTCTCAGTACTGCCTCTCTGACAGTGCGGCGCTCCCTCAGTACTGCCCCTCTGACAGTGCGGCGCTCCCTCAGTACTGCCCCTCCGACAGTGCAGCGCTCCCTCAGTACTGCCCCTCGACAGTGCAGCGCTCCCTCAGTACTGCCCCTCTGACAGTGCAGCGCTCCCTCAGTACTGCCCCTCCGACAGTGCAGCGCTCCCTCAGTACTGCCCCTACGACAGTGCAGCGCTCCCTCAGTACTGCCCCTCCGACAGTGCAGCGCTCCCTCAGTACTGCCCCTCCGACAGTGCAGCGCTCCCTCAGTACTGCCCCTACGACAGTGCAGCGCTCCCTCAGTACTGCCCCTCCGACAGTGCAGCGCTCCCTCAGTACTGCCCCTCCGACAGTGCAGCGCTCCCTCAGTACTGCCCCTCCGACAGTGCGGCACTCCCTCAGTACGGCCCCTCCGACAGTGCAGCGCTCCCTCAGTACTGCCCCTCCGATAGTGCAGCGCTCCCTCAGTACTGCCCCTCCGACAGTGCAGCGCTCCCTCAGTACTGCCCCTCCGATAGTGCAGCACTCCCTCAGTACTGCCCCTCCGATAGTGCAGCGCTCCCTCAGTACGGCCCCTCCGACAGTGCGGCACTCCCTCAGTACGGCCCCTCCGACAGTGCAGCGCTCCCTCAGTACTGATCCTCCGATAGTGCAGCGCTCCCTCAGTACTGCCCCTCCGACAGTGCAGCGCTCCCTCAGTACTGCCCCTCCGATAGTGCAGCACTCCCTCAGTACTGCCCCTCCGATAGTGCAGCGCTCCCTCAGTACGGCCCCTCCGACAGTGCGGCACTCCCTCAGTACGGCCCCTCCGACAGTGCAGCGCTCCCTCAGTACTGATCCTCCGATAGTGCAGCGCTCCCTCAGTACTGCCCCTCCGACAGTGCAGCGCTCCCTCAGTACTGCCCCTCCGATAGTGCAGCGCTCCCTCAGTACTGATCCTCCGATAGTGCAGCACTCCCTCAGTACTGCCCCTCCGACAGTGCAGCACTCCCTCAGTACTGCATTGGGAGTGTCAGCCTGGATTTTGTGCTCAAGTCTCTGGAGTCGGACTTGAACCCATGACCTTCTGACTCAGAGGCGAGAGTGCTGTCCACTGAGTCACGGCCGACACCTCTCAAAGGATCCATTTAAAATACCAGACACATGAATAAATCAGTGCAGCTGAATTGGGACTGAGACATCACTGAAGGGTTTTTATGGAGGGTCTACACTGAAACCTCAAACCATCTATTCCCTTTTACTGACGCTACCTGACCTCCCATGACCCTCCAGCAGTTGCAGTTTTCCTTTTCATAGAATCTCACAGCACAGAAGGAGGCCGTTCGGCCCATCGTGCCTGTGCCGGCTCTTTGGTCGAGCTCTCCAATCAGTCCCACTCCCCCCTGCTCTTTCCACAGAGCCCTGCAAATTTTTCCCCTTCAAGTATTTATCCAATTCCCTTTTGAAAGTTACTATTGAATCTGCTTCCACCGCCCTTTCAGGCAGCGCGTTCCAGATCACAACAACTCGCTGCGTGAAAAACATGTCTCCTCATCTCCCCTCTGGTTCTTTTGTCGATTATCTTGAATCTGTGTCCTCTGGTTACTGACCCTCTAGTGGAAACAGTTTCTCCTTATTTACTCTATCAAAACCCTTCATGATTTTAAACACCTCTATTAAATCTCCCCTTAACCGTCTCTGCTCTAAGGAGAACAATCCCAGCTTCTCCAGTCTCTCCGCGTGACTGAAGTCCCTCATCCCTGGAACCAATCTCGTAAATCTCCTCTGCACCTTCTCCAAGGTCTTGACACCCTTCCTAAAGTGTGGTGCCCAGATGCCGACCTTCCAACCAGTGGAAACAATTTGAAATTATACCAGCATTCCTTTAGACCTGAAAATATCGTGAAAGCTGCTGCATGCAGTGAAAGTCCTCTCTTCTCAAATGAAACTAGTGTCTGAATTACACAGAACGTACAGCACAGAAACAGGCCATTCGGCCCAACTTAGCACCCTATCTAAACTCTCAACCGAGGTTTAAACTTGGCTCACATATATCTCCAACAC
The DNA here is from genome assembly GCA_030390025.1 of Squalus acanthias. Taxonomy (NCBI): domain Eukaryota; kingdom Metazoa; phylum Chordata; class Chondrichthyes; order Squaliformes; family Squalidae; genus Squalus; species Squalus acanthias. The sequence continues at coordinate 12,402 of JASTWF010002565.1, read as the reverse complement.
TGGAAGGTGAATTCCTCATCCACAAGCCATTCGACCATCCTTTTAAGTGCAGGTTATGAGTCAACCTCTGACAAGCAGACGAGGGAGGAGGAGAGAAATTACTGGCAGCTGCTCCTGTCCTATATTAGATTCATTAAGGAGAAATATTTTCTCCTTCACAACCTGGAACACAGGAGGTCATTCAGCCCCTCGAGCCTGTTACACAGGAAGAGGACATTCAGCCCCTCGAGCCTGTTACACAGGAACAGGAGGAGACCATTCAGCCCCTCGAGCCTGTTACACAGGAACAGGAGGAGGCCATTCAGCCCCTCGAGCTTGTTGCACAGGAACAGAAGGAGGCCATTCAGCCCCTTGAGCCTGTTGCACAGGAACAGGAGGAGGCCATTCAGCCCCTCGAGACTGTTGCACAGGAACAGGAGGAGGCCATTCAGCCCCTCGAGCCTGTTACACAGGAACAGGAGGCCATTCAGCCCCTCCAGCCTGTTACACAGGAACAGGAGGCCATTCAGCCCCTCGAGCCTGTTACACAGGAACAGGAGGAGGCCATTCAGCCCCTCGAGTCTGTTACACAGGAACAGGAGGCCATTCAGCCCCTCGAGCCTGTTACACAGGAACAGGAGGAGGCCATTCAGCCCCTCGAGCCTGTTGCACAGGAACAGGAGGAGGCCATTCAGCCCCTTGAGCCTGTTGCACAGGAACAGGAGGAGGCCATTCAGCCCCTCGAGCTTGTTGCACAGGAACAGAAGGAGGCCATTCAGCCCCTTGAGCCTGTTGCACAGGAACAGGAGGAGGCCATTCAGCCCCTCGAGACTGTTGCACAGGAACAGGAGGAGGCCATTCAGCCCCTCGAGCCTGTTACACAGGAACAGGTCAGCCCCTCGAGCCTGTTACACAGGAACAGGAGGAGGCCATTCAGCCCCTCCAGCCTGTTACACAGGAAGAGGAGCAGGTCATTCAGCCCCTCGAGCCTGTTACACAGGAACAGGAGGAGCCAATTCAGCCCCTCGAGCCTGTTACACAGGAACAGGAGGAGGCCATTCAGCCCCTCCAGCCTGTTACACAGGAAGAGGAGCAGGTCATTCAGCCCCTCGAGCCTGTTACACAGGAACAGGAGGGGGCCATTCAGCCCCTCAAGCCTGTTACACAGGAACAGGAGGAGGCCATTCAGCCTCTGGAACCTGTTCCGCCATTCTGTTCGATCATGGCTGATCTGTACCTCAATCCCATTTATCTCCATATCCCTTGATACCCTTACCCAACAATAATTTGGCAGCTGAACATATTAATGGGTGGGAAATAGCAAGCATTCCATCCAGGATTTGCAGAAACAATTTCTGTCCCACTGCACTGATAAGGAAATGTCCGCCCGAACACCTTGATTTGATATGAGTTCAAGAAGAGAGAAAGGAGTTCTACCTTATAGTGCACATGATCGCAACCTCAGGACATCCCAAATAATTACTGACCCTCCGACAGTGCAGCGCTCCCTCAGTACTGCCCGTCCGACAGTGCAGCGCTCCCTCAGTACTGCCCCTCCGACAGTGCAGCGCTCCCTCAGTACTGCCCCTCCGACAGTGCAGCTCTCCCTCAGTACTGCTCCTCCGACAGTGCAGCACTCCCTCAGTAGTGCCCCTCCGACAGTGCAGCGCTCCCTCAGTACTGCCCCTCCGACAGTGCAGCGCTCCCTCAGTACTGCCACTCCGACAGTGCAGCGCTCCCTCTCTGACAATGCGGTGCTCCCTCAGTACTGCCCCTCCGACAGTGGAGCGCTCCCTCTCTGACAGTGCGGCGCTCCCTCAGTACTGCACTGGGAGTGTCAGTGGATTATGGGCTGTGGTCTTTGGAGTGGGTTTTGAACCCACAACCAAGTTCAAGACCAACTCCAGAGAATTGAGCACGCTCTAGGCTGACACTCGCAGTGCAGTACTGAGGGAGCGCCGCACTGTCGGAGGGGCCGTACTGAGGGAGCGCTGCACTGTCGGGGGGGCAGTACTGAGGGAGCGCTGTACTGTCGAAGGGTCAGTACTGAGGGAGCGTTGCACTGTCGGAGGGGCAGTACTGAGGGAGTGCTGCACTGTCGGAGGGGCCGTACTGAGGGAGCGCTGCACTGTCGGAGGGGCAGTACTGAGGGAGCGCTGCACTGTCAGAGGGGCCGTACTGAGGGAGCGCCGCACTGTCGGAGGGGCAGTACTGAGGCAGCGCCGCACTGTCGGAGGGGCAGTACTGAGGGAGCGCTGCACTGTCGGAGGGGCAGTACTGAGGGAGCGCCGCGCTGTCGGAGGGGCAGTACTGAGGGAGCGCTGCATTGTCGGAGGGGCAGTACTGAGGGAGCGCTGCACTGTCGGAGGGGCAGTACTGAGGGAGCGCTGCATTGTCGGAGGGGCAGTACTGAGGGAGCGCTGCATTGTCGGAGGGACACTACTGAGGGAGCGCTGCATTGTCGGAGGGGCAGTACTGAGGGAGCGCCGCACTGTCGGAGGTGCCGTCTTTCGGATGAGGTATTAAACCGAGGCCCCATTTGCACTCTCAGGTGGATATATAAGATCCCATGGCAATATTTCAAAGAAGAGCAGGGGAGTTCTCCCCGGTGTCCTGGGGCCAATATTTATCCCTCAACCAACATCACTAAAACAGATGCGTTGGACATTATCACGTTGCTGTTTGTGGGATCTTGCTGTGCGCATTTCTCTACACAGTGACTACACTTCAATAGGTCACTGGCTGTGACGCGCTTTGTGACGTCCTGAGGCAGTTAAAGGTGCTACCGAAATGCAGGTTCTTTGTTTGACACTGTGCAGAGGGTTTAAACACCTGACCAACAGCAAGCGGCCCTTGTACCTGCCCAGCCCACAGACCCGACCATCGCTGACCTACTGCCTTTAAGCAAGAATAGATTCCAAGTCTGGTCAGGAATCCTGCTGTGTGTGTATGTGTCTGTTCCTCCAGCCACTTCCTCTGGGGGCAATTAGTCTGGAGAGGGGCTGCAATTTGCCCCATTCCCCCTGTCCTGGTTGCTCATCCCTTGCCAACACAGGCTGGCCGTTTCACTGGCGGTGCCGGGCGGGCAGCCCCTTCACAGGTGAGGCGACTCTGAACCGCACCAATTCACAAACTGCAATAACTGCAGCCAACAGCGACCCTGCTCCACGCACACCCTGGTTACTTCTCGCTTCTATTTAACCACTTCGTACTTTATTTATTTAATGCTCAATGTATTTATCTTTAATTTGTTACTCTGATCATGACGCGTTTATAATTTTCTCTTGTTTATTCTGTTATCGTTTACTCAATGATTGCTCGATTTATATTTTTTGTTTGCATTCCTCCTTAAATGCTTGTTATAATTTTATGCATTTATTAATTTATGTGATGCAGTTTGGATTGAAATTATTTGTGCATTCCTTAATGTTGAAGTTTATGGATTTAGTTGTCGCTTCTGTTATTTCTTGTTAATTTATTTATTTCTTAATCTGTTATCTTGTTTATAATTTCCCTTTTGTTCATGATTTATTCTGATGTTTGTGCATTTCTTTTGCTGGATGTTTGCCATCAGTTTGTGTATTTGTTGAATTATTCACTATTTATTCCGCTCCTGTCATTTTCCTCCTTGCAGTTTCTGAACAGTCCCGTTAACCGGGAGCGGAGGAAACTGACCAGAAACTGACCAGCTGCCTCTTGGGCCATTTTAACCGGTGACTCTTGGCAAAAATACAAAAAAGACTCACAGATGCCCGGTCCTGTTGGGCAGCAGGCTGGGCTCCGGGGTGTCCAGCAACTGCTGCTTGCTGCAAACCACCTTGTTCCGGAGCTGGGGGTAAGTGGGTCCCTTGGAGCGCTCCTCGATGCAGACACAAGTGTTGGCCAGCAGCTCGGTGCAGCCGTCCGTCTGACAGGCGAGCCAGAGCAGCAGCCCGCCGCCGAGCAGTCGGAACATGGTGAACTTTTCACAGCGAGCCGCGCATCTTCCAAACTCCGCGCTCCCACTTCGCCCTTCACAACTCACAAAAAACAAAAATAAAAGTTTTCAAAACTTTTTTTCTCTCTCAAAAAGTTTCTGGGAGTGAAGAAACGAATTGCAACATCTTTCCGCTGCCGTCTCCCAATCTGCTCTCAGCCCATTACATATTTTTGTTTTAGCCCGGCTCCCCTCTTGTCTTATGATGAAGAGCTTTTCCAATCCCCTTGTGCTGGGGGTGAATGTCTGTCCCGTTATCCGCGTCTGACCCGAGTTAGACAGCTGAAATCCGCCGCATTTTCTGCATTCTCTCTTCTTTCACATCCCTCTCGCTGCAATTAAAATATATGTTTAACAAACAGACAGACAGACACAGCCCCCTAAGCTGTGCTGAGGCTCAGTAAACTCCCAAACAGCCCGGGCTCAGCAAACTCCAACAATCCAGGCTCCTGGCTTCTCCCACTCGCTGGCCCTGGGGTTTTTTTTTTGCAGGCTGGGCAGCCTTCAGTTTGCAGGGGGCTTTGAGTGTTGACGACCTTGCGAGTTGCTGCACAGGACAGGAGCAGCCGGGCTGTCAGGGTGAGCCGCGGTTTCTCTGTCAGTCCCACATCTGAGGGCGAGAGAGAGAGAGGAGGAGGGGGGGGGCGGGGGGAGCCAGGAGACTTCCTCTGGGTCCTAAAGCCGACCACTCGCCCCCCACCCCCAGCCGACGCAGTCACGGCTCAGCTGCCAATTTACGCACAGCAAGATCCCACAAGCAGCCAATGAGATTAATGACTGTTTGAAACGTTCTGTTTTCTCTCTCTCCAAAGTTTCTGGCAGTGGAGAAACGAATTGTAACATGTTGGATGTGGCTAACGGGACAGAAATGCCCCAAACACAAGAGGATTGGAAAAGCTCTTCATAAAACAAGAGGGGAGCTGGGGTTAGATTACGAGCAGAGATTACACAAACTGGGGGTGTATTCCCTGGAATTTAGAAGGTTAAGGGGTGATCTGATTGAAGTTTTCAGGATATTAAGGGGAACAGATAGGGTAGATAGAGAGAAACTATTTCCGCTGGTTGGGGAGTCTAGGACTAGGGGGCAGAGTCTAAAGATTAGAGCCAGACCTTTCAGGAGTGAAGTTAGGAAACACTTCTACACACAAAGGGTGGTAGAGGTTTGGAACTCTCTTCCACAAACAGCAATTGATGCTAGATCAATTGTTGATTTTAAATCTGAGATTGATAGCTTTTTGTTAACCAGAGGTATTAAGGGATATGGGGCAAAGGCGGGTAGATGGAGTTAGGGTCACAGATCAGCCATGATCTCATTGAATGGCGGAGCAGGCTCGAGGGGCCGAATGGCCAACTCCTACATAAGAATTAGGAGCAGGAGTGGGCCATGCGGCCCTTCGAGCCTGCTCCTGGGCTAATCTGCTGTTTCAGTGGGGTTGGTTGAGGGATCAATAAATAATGAAGGAGAATTCCCTGCTCTTTGAATAGTGCCACGGGATCATTTACACCCACCTGAGTGGGCAGACACGGCCTGCGGTCTCAGTGGCGAGAGTGCTGCCCACCGATGATACCTATTTAAAAATGAGCCTTTCCCCCTTCTCATTAACTCTTCGAGTGAGCGCAGCAGCTGAATTGGAAGGATAGGGATTCAGCTGAGATTGTTTTTTTAAAAAACTCCGTTACTGCTGATTCGATTCTTGCACTGGTCGATAAACACGTGAGGGAGAAAGGAATAGAAGGATATGTTGATGGGGTGAGATGAAGAGGGGTGGGAGGAGGCTCGTGTGGAGCAGAAACACCGGCACGGACCAGTGGGGCCGAATGGCCTGTTTCTGTACATTGGATGTAATCTCGATTCCAGTCCAGTAACGCAGAGTGCTCGACTCTGCAGGACCCTCCACGGGCTGCAGATTTTGGTGCCTCAGTGTTTCACTGTGGGCCAAGGGGGAGCAGTCGGCCACACACTGAATACAGTAGTGTAATGGTTATGCTACTGGACTGGTCATCCCAGGGCCTGGATTAATAATTCCGCGGAACATGAGTTCCAATCCCACTTTGGCAGTTTGAGAATTTCAATTTAGTTTCTTTTAAAATCTAGAAATGAGAAGCCGGTCTCAGTAAAAGTGACCGTGAGGCTGGCGGATTGTCGTAAAAACCCAACTTGTTCACTAAGCGTCCCTTTCGGGAAGGAAACCTGCTGTCCTTACTCTGTCTTGGGTCTACATGTGACTCCAGGCCCACACCAATGTGGTTGACTCTTAACTGCCCTCGAGTGGACGAGTGAGACACTCAGATTGTATCAAACCCACGACCAACTGTTCAAGAAGGCGGCTCACCACCACCTTCTCAGGGCAACTAGGGATGGGCAATAAATGTCGGCCTTGCCAGCGACGCCCACATCCGAGAATGAAATCAACTGGCCGGAGACACCGTAGCCCGTAGTGCGAAAGCCATCTGACAGGTTGCCGCAAGCCCGCGGCACGTTTAAATCCCCCCCGCCCCCCACCGCTGATATTGTCTGGCAGACTCCGGTTAAGAGGCGATGACTGCCCGTGTGAAAGGCAGACGATTCTCCCGCTCCGCTCCGCCCCGCCGATGCCCCATCACCCGCCGGGTCCGTCAGACTGCAGCGACGGCCGCTGGTAAACTAGGCGATTTTCTGCAACCGCTGCCCCCTGCTGGAGCCAGGGTTCCCCCTCCTGCTCATTGTCCGAGGGGGGAGGGGGGGGGGGGTGAGGACAGGATCAGGCTTGGCTTTAATTGCCCCGCCCCCCCCCCCCCCCCCCCCCATGGTCGCGCAGACCTGCCGACACTTACTGCGCATTATTCACTCCTGCCACTGCTGTGGTGGTGCATTGAATTCTTCTGCAGTTAAGTTCACTAACGGCAGGTCGGTCTGCTGTGGCTTCACAGTTGCGTAGTTCTACATTTTAAAATGAAATAATTCTCAGGATGTGGGCTTTCCATGTCCATCCCTAGTTGCCCTTGAGAAGGTGCTGGTGAGCCGCTGCCTTGAACCGCTGCAGTCCGTGTGGTGGAGGTGCTCCCACAGTGCTGTTCCAGGATTTTGACCCAGCGACGATGAAGGAACGACCGATATATTTCCAAGTCAGGATGGTGTGTGACTTGGAGGGGAACTTGGAGGTGGTGGTGTTCCCAAGCGCCTGCTGCCCTTGTCCTTCTAGGTGGAAGAGGTCGCGGGTTTGGGAGGTGCTGTTGAAGAAGCCTTGGTGAGTTGCTGCAGTGCATCTTGTAGATGGTACACACTGCAGCCACGGTGCGCCGGTGGTGGAGGGAGTGAATGTTTAAGACACAGCACCCACATGCATATACATCTATATGTATAGATACATGACCTGCTGTTAACAAGTCCTTAAAGAGTTCAGCTGGCCCATTTCGATAACTCTTGTTGATCCATTTTTTGACAAGAGTTGAATCCTCAGCGCAGCACCGATGCAGTGAGTCGCGATCCCTAAATAGCGCCGCTCTCTATCACTAAAGCTTGTGAGTGGAGCAAATATAAGCCATTGTACCTTAACCGCTCCCTCACTCTGTTGCACCGGTGGCTTAGACTAGCCATCCCATGGCCCCTCTAAGTGAGATGGCAAGTTAGGGGGCAGAGTGAATTCTTGCGAGTCAGTTTGACTGCAGCACCTTTTCGGGTGAGAGGTTAAAATTACTGCATTGGCTGTAAAGCACTCTGGGACATCCTGAGCTCAGGAAGGGCGCTGTAGGAATGCAAGACTTTCTTTTTTCTTCTTTACACACTCTTCCTCCTCGCTCTGCCCGCAAACTCCTTCTTTCCCAAAGACCGCCTCCCCTCCCTCAGCCTGCCCTCCCTCCTGCAGTCTGCAGGCTTTGAATCCCGAGCTTGGCTTGCATTCAGCACTGAGCGCCTCTCTGGGTAGTTTATGCGGGAGGAATGTCCAGGGTACGCTGCTACAATAGTAGTTCTCAGAAAGCAATAACATTGTGCAGCGCTCAAAGGCCCTGTCTGTTTTTCTAACGGCTGCCATCAAATAAAGATTGAAATGCAAGTCATAAATTATGAGCTTTTTTGCAACGTGAAGCACATCTGTAAAACATTTCCTCCAAACTTTTTGCCCAACCGTGGTGTTAAATTCAATAAATCAGTGTAGGAAAATGCCATGTAGTTCACAAAGGGCCTTTCTAAGGAGAGGGAAATGTGACAATGGTCAATCACTGGCTTACAATCCTGGTATACATGTGTATCCACCCACACACAAATTATATACATGTGGCCAAGTTACCCCCAATTTTTTTTGGGCTGCGCGGCCCATTCAAATTTTCGCGCATGCCCAGTTTATCCATTGTGAAGCCAACACACAGCCTGCGCGGGACCCCGAGAGCGCAGTGTGGGACCCCGAGAGCACTGCGCGGGACCCCGAGAGCGCAGTGTGGCCACGTGGCCTAACGAGGACATTGCATGTGGGATATATACATACATATGTGTGTGTGCACACCCAAATATATACCCACATACACACACACATATATATATATTATATATATATATATATATATATATATATAGACAGATAGACACATATATAATATATATATATATATAAAACACACCCACATGCATATACAGTCACATGTTATATATTAAAAAATCATGTCTGCATGCATTTCTTAATTTCTCCATTATAAATTCCTCGGTCCAGATTTATAATGGAAACAGCCTATGTAAACGTGTCACGCTGCAGCGCCACCACTGGTGGGAGGGTGTAATTACAGCGTGATGCGTTTACATAGATATTCTCACTATAAATGTGAATATAGGAATTTTCATAGAATTTAGAGCACAGAAACATTCCATTCGGCCCCACTGCTCCGTGCCGGTGTTTCTGCTCCACACCAGCCTCCTCCCACCCCTCTTCATCTCGCCCGATCAGCATATCCTTCTATTCCTTTCTCCCTCATGTGTTCAACTAGCTTCCCCTTAAATGCATCTACGTTATTCGCCTCAACCACTCTCTGTGGTAGCAAGTTCCACATTCTCACCACTCTCGGGTAAAGAAGCTTCTCCTGAATTCCTTATTATACAAATATAAAAATAAGGCCAGCATGTATAACTTTAAAATTGGGACTGAATTATTGAAGTGTGGGCTAGTCCAATTATCCCTGCCCCCCAAAACTCGCTTCATCTGAAGACTACAACGTCTGGGCAATCCTAGTGTAGCTTCACGTCCCATCTTATCTCCAAACAGGAGCAGCCATTCCCCTGACGGCTGTCAATGGTTACGGTCTAGGTTCAATTCTTGGCCTCTGCTCAGATCACTGGTCTCTGGACACTACGGCTGGTCTCAATGTCCTCGGGTTAGGGAGGGCCACATCAGCCAGGATTCCTGCTCCGGGGTGCTATCCGAGATTCCTGCTCTGGACAGAGTTCCAAGATTCCTGCTCTGGATTGTTATCCAGGATTACTGATCAGGCTGACACTTCAGTGCAGTACTGAGGGAGCGCTGCACTGTCGGAGGGTCAGTACTGAGGGAGCACCGCACTGTCGGAGGGGCAGTACTGAGGGAGCACCGCACTGTCGGAGGGGCAGTACTGAGGGAGCGCTGCACTGTCGGAGGGGTAGTACTGAGGGAGTGCCGCACTGTCGGAGGGGCAGTACTGAGGGAGCGCCGCACTGTCGGAGGGGTAGTACTGAGGGAGCACCGCACTGTCGGAGGGGCAGTACTGAGGGAGCGCTGCACTGTCGGAGGGGCAGTACTGAGGGAGCGCTGCACTGTCGGAGGGGCAGTACTGAGGGAGCGCTGCACTGTCGGAGGGGCAGTACTGAGGGAGCGCCGCACTGTCGGAGGGGCAGTACTGAGGGAGCGCCACACTGTCGGAGGGGCAGTACTGAGGGAGCGCCGCACTGTCGGAGGGTCAGTACTGAGGGAGCGCCGCACTGTCGGAGGGGCAGTACTGAGGGAGCGCCGCACTGTCGGAGGGGTAGTACTGAGGGAGTGCCGCACTGTCGGAGGGGCAGTACCGAGGGAGTGCCGCACTGTCGGAGGGGCAGTACCGAGGGAGCGCCGCACTGTCGGAGGGGCAGTACTGAGGGAGCGCCGCACTGTCGGAGGGTCAGTACTGAGGGAGCGCCGCACTGTCGGAGGGGCAGTACTGAGGGAGTGCCGCACTGTCGGAGGGGCCGTACTGAGGGAGCGCCGCACTGTCGGAGGGGCAGTACTGAGGGAGTGCTGCACTGTCGGAGGTGCCGTCTTTTGGATGAGACTTTAAACCGCTGTCCCATCTGCTCTCTCAGGTGGACGTAAAAGATCCCATCGAAGAACAGCAGAGGAGCTCTCCCTGGTGTCCTGGGGCCAATATTTATCCCTCAACCAACATCACTAAAACAGATTATCTGGTCATAATCACATTGCTGTTTGTGGGAGCTTGCTGTGCGCAAATTGGCTGCCACGTTTCCTACATTACAACAGTGACTACACTTCAAAAAGTACTTCATTGGCGGTGAAGCTTTGGGATGTCCTGAGGTCAGGAAAGGGGCGATATAGCATTCTTTCTTTTCTTTTATCCGGGGCATTCCCTTAAAACCTTCAGGCTTTTTGAATGATTTCATAGAATCTCACAGCACAGAAGGAGGCCTTTCGGCCCATCGTGCCTGTGCCGGCTCTTTGGTCGAGCTCTCCAATCAGTCCCACTCCCCCGCTCTTTCCCCACAGCCCTGTAAATGTTTCCCCTTCAAGTATTTATCCAATTCCCTTTTGAAAGTTATTATTGAATCTGCTTCCACCGCCCTTTCAGGCAGCGCATTCCAGATCACAACAACTCGCTGCGTGAAAAACATTCTCCTCATCTCCCCTCTGGTTCTTTTGCCAATCACCTTCAATCTGTTTCCTCTGGTTACCGACCCTCCTGCCACTGGAAACAGTTTCTCCCGGTCTACTCTATCAAACCCCTTCATAATTTTAAACACTTCTATTAAATCTCCTCTTAACCTTCTCTGCTCTAAGGAGAACAATCCCAGCTTCTCCACATAACTGAAGTCCCTCATTCCTGGTATCTAAAATGAATAGGAATTCATGTTACAGCTCTTTTCTTTTAAGCTCTCTGCCTTTATGGCCTGGAAATAACATCAACAGGAGCGAGTGCGGAGACTATCGAGACCTACACCCTGCTGGGGTAGGAGCGAGTGCGGAGACTACCCTGAGGGCAGCACGGTGGCATAGTGGTTAGCACTGTTGCTTCACAGCGCCAGGGACCCGGGTTCGAATCCGGCCTCGGGTGACTGTCTGTGTGGAGTTTGCACATTCTCCCCGTGTCTGCGTGGGTTTCCTCCGGGTGCTCCAGTTTCCTCCCACAGTCCAAAGATGTGCAGGTTAGGTTGATTTGGCTATGATAAATTGACCCTTAGTGTTAGGGGGGATTAAATACGTGGGGTTACGGGGATAGGGTGGGATATGTGTCGGTGCAGGCTCGATGGGCTGAAATGGCCTCTATCTGCACTGTGGGGATTCTGTGATTCTGTGACTATCGAGACCTACACCCTGCTGGGGTAGGAGCGAGTGCGGAGACCACCCTGAGACCTACACCCTGCTGGGGTAGGAGCGAGTGCGGAGACTATCGGGACCTACACCCTGCTGGGGTAGGAGCAAGTGCGGAGACTATCGAGACCTACACCCTGCTGGGGTAGGAGCGAGTGCGGAGACCACCGTGAGACCTACACCCTGCTGGGGTAGGAGCGAGTGCGGAGACTACCCTGAGACCTACACCCTGCTGGGGTAGGAGCGAGTGCGGAGACTATCGGGACCTACACCCTGCTGGGGTAGGAGCGAGTGCGGAGACCACCGTGAGACCTACACCCTGCTGGGGTAGGAGCGAGTGCGGAGACTACCCTGAGACCTACACCCTGCTGGGATAGGAGCGAGTGCGGAGACGATCGAGACCTACACCCTGCTGGGGTCAGAGCGGGAAGGATTCCCGGTCCAGACTGTTCCTCTCACAGTTAGCTACTAACGTACACAAATTGGCACCGTTAACCATTCGCCTTGCCGTGTGAGAGTGTGTGTGTAAATCCAACAAGCGTATCTCACTAGAAAATAACTCGATAGAGCACAGCCAGAACACACAGAGCTGATTAAGAAAGTGATGTTTTAACTTCACACGCCAACCGCCAACTCTTGTACAATCCTTTCCCCCTCCCTGCCCTACCACGCTGTCAGTACCGCAGACCAGAGTGGAGCAGTTGCCATAACAATGAAACCGGGGTCTAATGATAAATTAACAGGAAAAGCACAAAGTCACCCAGCACCGAACTGGCCACAACAATGTCAAGCATCCCAACAACTTCCGACCTTCCCAGTGCAGGAAGAGTGAAATTACAGCTGCAGTGCCACTAATTACCAGTAAGTGGCGCATTCACCTGGCGTGTGCTGGAGTTGCCTTCAGTCAGTGAGGACATCGCACCCCAAATT
>JASTWF010002564.1:0-22534 GCA_030390025.1 Squalus acanthias | reverse complement strand
GGGGAGTAGGATGGGGTACAGTGTGTGTGAGGGCGGGGAGTTGGATGGGGTACAGTGTGTGTGTGTGAGGGCGGGGAGTTGGATGGGGTACAGTGTGTGTGAGAGGGAGGGGAGTAGGATGGGGTACAGTGTGTGTGAGGGCAGGGAGTTGGATGGGGTACAGTGTGTGTGAGGGTGGGGAGTTGGATGGGGTACAGCGTGTGTGTGTGAGGGCGGGGAGTTGGATGGGGTACAGTGTGTGTGAGAGGGAGGGGAGTAGGATGGGGTACAGTGTGTGAGAGGGAGGGGAGTTGGATGGGGTACAGTGTGTGTGAGGGAGGGGAGTTAGATGGGGTACAGTGTGTGTGTGAGGGTGGGGAGTTGGATGGGGTACAGTGTGTGTGAGGGTGGGGAGTTGGATGGGGTACAGTGTGTGAGGGGGTGGGGAGTTGGATGGGGTACAGTGTGTGTGAGAGTGGGGAGTTGGATGGGGTACAGTGTGTGTGTGAGGGTGGGGAGTTGGATGGGGTACAGTGTGTGTGTGAGAGGGTGGGGAGTTGGCTAGGGTACAGTGTGTGTGAGGGTGGGGAGTAGGATGGGGTACAGTGTGTGTGTGAGGGTGGGGAGTTGGATGGGGTACAGTGTGTGTGAGAGGGTGGGGAGTTGGATGGGGTACAGTGTGTGTGAGGGTGGGGAGTTGGATGGGGTACAGTGTGTGAGGGGGTGGGGAGTTGGATGGGGTACAGTGTGTGTGTGAGGGTGGGGAGTTGGATGGGGAGTTAGATGGGGTACAGTGTGTGTGAGAGGGTGGGGAGTTGGATGGGGTACAGTGTGTGTGAGGGTGGGGAGTTGGATGGGGTACAGTGTGTGTGAGGGTGGGGAGTTGGATGGGGTACAGTGTGTGAGGGTGGGGAGTTGGATGGGGTACAGTGTGTGAGGGTGGGGAGTTGGATGGGGTACAGTGTGTGTGAGAGGGTGGTGAGTTGGATGGGGTACAGTGTGTGTGACAGGTGGTGAGTTGGATGGGGTACAGTGTGTGTGTGAGGGTGGGGAGTTGGATGGGGTACAGTGTGTGTGAGGGTGGTGAGTTGGATGGGGTACAGTGTGTGTGAGGGTGGGGAGTTGGATGGGGTACATTGTGTGTGAGGGTGGGGAGTTGGATGGGGTACAGTGTGTGTGAGGGTGGGGAGTTGGATGGGGTACAGTGTGTGTGTGAGGGTGGGGAGTTGGATGGGGTACAGTGTGTGTGAGAGGGTGGGGAGTTGGATGGGGTACAGTGTGTGTGAGAGGGTGGGGAGTTGGATGGGGTACAGTGTGTGTGTGAGGGTGGGGAGTTGAATGGGCTACAGTGCGTGTGTGAGAGGGTGGGGAGTTGGATGGGGTACAGTGTGTGTGTGAGGGTGGGGAGTTGGATGGAGTACAGTGTGTGTGAGGGTGGGGGGTTGGATGGGGTACAGTGTGTGTGAGGGTGGGGAGTTGGATGGGGTACAGTGTGTGTGAGGGTGGGGAGTTGGATGGGGTACAGTGTGTGTGAGGGTGGGGAGTTGGATGGGGTACAGTGCGTGTGTGAGAGTGTGGGGAGTTGGATGGGGTACAGTGTGTGTGAGGGTGGGGAGTTGGATGGGGTACAGTGTGTGAGAGGGTGGGGAGTTGGATGGGGTACAGTGTGTGTGTGAGGGTGGGGAGTTGGATGGGGTACAGTGTGTGAGGGGGTGGGGAGTTGGATGGGGTACAGTGTGTGTCAGAGGGTGGGGAGTTGGATGGGGTACAGTGTGTGTGAGGGAGGGGAGTTAGATGGGGTACAGTGTGTGTGAGGGCGGGGTGTTGGATGGGGTACAGTGTGTGTGCGAGGGTGGGGAGTTGGATGGGGTACAGTGTGAGTGAGAGGGTGGGGTGTTGGATTGGGTAAAGTGTGTGTGTGAGGGTGGGGAGTTGGATGGGGTACAGTGTGTGTGTGAGAGTGGGGAGTTGGATGGGGTACAGTGTGTGTGTGTGAGGGTGGGGAGTTGGATGGGGTACAGTGTGTGTGAGGGTGGGGAGTTGGATGGGGTACAGTGTGTGTGAGGGTGGGGAGTTGGATGGGGTACAGTGTGTGTGTGAGGGTGGGGAGTTGGATGGGGTACAGTGTGTGAGAAAGCGTGGGGGGTTGGATGGGGTACAGTGTGTGAGAGGGTGGGGAGTTGGATGGGGTACAGTGTGTGTGTGAGGGTGGGGAGTTGGATGGGGTACAGTGTGTGTGTGAGGGTGGGGAGTTGGATGGGGTGCAGTGTGTGAGAGGGTGGGGAGTTGGATGGGGTACAGTGTGTGAGGGTGGGTAGTTGGATGGGGTACAGTGTGTGTGAGAGGGTGGGGAGTTGGATGGGGTACAGTGTGTGTGAGAGGGTGGGGTGTTGGATGGGGTACAGTGTGTGTGAGAGGGTGGGGAGTTGGATGGGGTACAGTGTGTGTGAGAGGGTGGTGAGTTGGATGGGGGTACAGTGTGTGTGAGGGTGGGGAGTTGGATGGGGTACAGTGTGTGTGAGGGGTGGTGAGTTGGATGGGGTACAGTGTGTGTGAGGGTGGGGAGTTGGATGGGGTACAGTGTGTGTGAGGGCGGGGAGTTGGATGGGGTACAGTGTGTGTGAGGGCGGGGAGTTGGATGGGGTACAGTGTGTGTGAGGGCGGGGAGTTGGATGGGGTACAGTGTGTGTGTGAGGGTGGGGAGTTGGATGGGGTACAGTGTGTGTGTGAGGGGGTGGGGAGTTGGATGGGGTACAGTGTGTGAGAGGGTGGGGAGTTGGATGGGGTACAGTGTGTGTGAGGGTGGGGAGTTGGATGGGGTACAGTGTGTGTGTGAGGGTGGGGAGTTGGATGGGGTACAGTGTGTGTGAGGGTGGGGAGTTGGATGGGGTACAGTGTGTGTGAGGGTGGGGAGTTGGATGGGGTACAGTGTGTGTGTGAGGGGGTGGGGAGTTGGATGGGGTACAGTGTGTGTGTGAGGGTGGGGAGTTGGATGGGGTACAGTGTGTGTGAGGGTGGGGTGTTGGATGGGGTACAGTGTGTGTGAGGGCGGGGAGTTGGATGGGGTACAGTGTGTGAGAGGGTGGGGAGTTGGATGGGGTACAGTGTGTGAGAGGGTGGGGAGTTGAATGGGGTACAGTGTGTGTGTGTGAGGGTGGGGAGTTGGATGGGGTACAGTGTGTGTGAGGGCGGGGAGTTGGATGGGGTACAGTGTGTGAGAGGGTGGGGAGTTGGATGGGGTACAGTGACAGAAATAGTTTAAAAACATGCAGAAAAACAATTTATTCCCAAAATACAAACAGCTGTTTTCAACAGAGGTCATTAAACGTCTACTTTAGATGAACACATTGGAACGATGGTGTTGGTTTTGTTGTTATCCCATATCCAGGAGAGCCTCCTTCTCTTTTCCCTCTGTCCCTCTGTCAGTGCAGAGGTGGTGCTGACTGAGGAACTGTCGGTGTACAGGCACCGACCCGAGACTCGCTGGAAGAAGGCGCAATGTTCGAGCCAAGTGAAGGGTGTTTCCCCCGGGCTGGTGACGTTACTGAGCCAGAAATCTTCGATCCCAGTAACCGGGAGAGCTGTGTGAGTGACTCGCTGTCTGTCTGATGCTAGTCTTTCAGTTTGGATTACCGCCTCGCTGTTTGTGGTACACAGTGCGGTCACTGGCTCTTTGCGAACCTGTTGTGTTCTAACAAATGCCGCTGTGCCTAATGTCCTGCTGGGGTCTGAGATAGAGTGGGGGCGGATCTGACATGGCCCTCAGTCAGTTGGACAGTGAATCAGGATATCTCTGCAGGAACCCAGAATTCCACCGGGATGATTCACTCTGCTAACACTGTACAAATGCTTCAGTGGAATTTGGATTCAGATATTCTGCATCTTATTTCTGATTGAATTATCAGCGCGATTCCACCATCCCTTAAAGGCTCACTTGCTTTTGAAGACATGCCACATATTGCAGTCAGCACTCCAGCAAAGAGCCGCATCGCCCTCAATAATTGATTTCAGGGCTGTCACTACACATCTCCCTCTCGCTGCTGGGGAATGGACAGACCGGGGCTCCGCCCTCTCAAGTATTGCTCCCACCAGATGTCAATCACAAAGTGCTGCCCCAGTTTTCTCTTCACACTTTAATATGGCGGTGGGGCCGACGGAGCATCAAATAAACCCAATCTTACTGAGCTGGGGCCCCCGGGAAGTGGAATAAAACAAAACTCGTGTGTTTTAGAAATCACTAAAAGCTAGTGGGCAGGTAGAAAGCATTATTAAACAGGCCTTTATCTCGAGAGGGCTGGGATACAAAGGGGTGGAAGTTTTGTTACAGCTGGACAGAGCTCTGGTCAGACCCCATCTGGAGTAACTGCGTTCAGTTCTGGGCCCCGCACCTCAGGAAGGATATAATGGTCTTGGAGGGGGAGCAGATTCACCAGAATGATCCCAGGGCTAAAAGGGTTAAATTATGAGGACAGGTTGCACAGACTGGGCTTGTAGTCCCTCGAGAATAGAAGATTAAGGGGTGATCTAATCGAGGTGTTTAAGATGATTAAAGGAGTTCATAGGGTAGATAGACACTATTTCCTCTGGTGGGGGGAGTCCAGAACAAGGGGGCACAACCTTAAAATTAGAGCCAGGCCGTTCAGCGGTGATGTCAGGAAGCACTTCTTCACACGAAGGGTAGTGGAAATCTGGAACTCTCTCCCCCACAAACCTGTAGAGGCTGGGGGTCAATTGAAAATTTCAAAACTGAGATTGATAGATTTTTGTTGGGTAAGGGTATTAAGAGTTACGGAGCAAAGGCGGGTAGATGGAGCTAAGATACAGATTAGCCATGATCTAACTGAACCAGGTGGAACAGGCTCGAGGGGCTGAATGGCCTCCTCCTGTTCCTATATATAACACACTCAGTGCGTAACTGGACCTCCAACACATGGGATGGAGCCACCTGGACTGGTCGGCCCAGGTTCACTCGAAATACTTTGTGAAGTGCAGTCACTTGTAGGAAACGCAGCAGCCTATTTGCGCACAGCAAGCTCCCACAAACAGCAATGAAATAAATGACTAGATAATCAGTTTTAGTGCAAATATCGGAGGGAGGAATTGGGTAGTATAGTGGGTTTGGCATTGGTCCCATTTTACCTCTGGGTTCTGGGATGAACGACTCTCTAGGGAACTCTTCTGAGATTGGGGTTGAGGCACTTGAGGACAGTGTAGAGGAAGCTTTACTCTATATCTAACCTGTGCTGTACCTGCCCTGGGAGTGTTTGATGGGACAGTGTAGAGGGAGCTTTACTCTGTATCTAACCCGTGCTGTACCTGCCCTGGGAGTGTTGGATGGGACAGTGTAGAGGGAGCTTTACTCTGTATCTAACCCGTGCTGTACCTGCCCTGGGAGTGTTTGATGGGACAGTGTAGAGGGAGCTTTACTCTGTATCTAACCCGTGCTGTACCTGCCCTGGGAGTGTTTGATGGGACAGTTTAGAGAGAGCTTTACTCTGTATCTAACCCGTGCTGTACCTGTCCTGGGAGCGTTTGATGGGACAGTGTAGAGGGAGCTTTACTCTGTATCTAACCCGTGCTGTACCTGCCCTGGGAGTGTTTGATGGGACAGTGTAGAGGGAGCTTTACACTGTATCTAACCCTGTGCTGTACCTGTCCTGGGAGTGTTTGATGGGACAGTGTAGAGGGAGCTTTACTCTGTATCTAACCCGTGCTGTACCTGCCCTGGGAGTGTTTGATGGGGACAGTGTAGAGGGAGCTTTAGTCTGTATCTAACCCGTGCTGTACCTGCCCTGGGAGTGTTTGATGGGACAGTGTAGAGGGAGCTTTACTCTGTATCTAACCCGTGCTGTACCTGCCCCGGGAATGTGTGGTGCTGACACTGGGTGATGAAATGGGAAGTGTTCTATTCCTCAGAACTAACATCTCTTATCTGGATGAGCCTAAGAAAAAAACTTAAAATTCCCTCCCCCAGGGTTGAATGGAGAGAAACTCATCGCGTGTTGCTTGGTGCAGATGTATTGTGACAGTAGCGTGGCCACCCTAGGCTTTCAGACATTATTTAGACAGAGGGAAAGAGAGAGGATTTTTCCACCCATCTGTTTTCACCAGAATTCACAGAAGGAAGTTGTCGGATTTTCATCCTAATGACTTTGGGCTTTCCAAACACCACTAATCAAAATATTGTGCCAGATTCCGCTGGAATGCAAGGAATGCGAACAATTCTCCCATTTAACAGCAACACTCTACACTGGAATTCATAGAATGATAGAATCATACAGCGCAGAAGGAGGACATTCGGTCCATCGTGCCTGTGCCGGCTCTCTGTAAGAGCTCTCCGATTAGTCCCACTCCCCTGCTCTTTCCCCAGAGCCCTGTCGATTTTTCCCCTTCAAGTATTTATCCAATTCCCCTTTTGAAAGTTATTCTTGAATCTGCTTCCACCGCCCTTTCAGGCAGCGCGTTCCAGATCACAACAACTCACTGCGTAAAAAAAATTCTCCTCATCTCCCCTCTGGTTCTTTTGCCAATCACCTTAAATCTGTGTCCTTTGGTCACCGACACTCCTGCCACTGGAAGCAGTTGCTCCTTATTTACTCTATCAAAGCTTCATAAATTCATTTAAATTCTCACTATATCTACTGTCAGTCCGCAAGACAGGAACGTATCACTCTTCAGAATGTACTGTTTACAACTGATCATAGGACTGACTGCACAGACAGAGGGCATTCGGCCCACAGAGTCAGTGCCAGTGTCAGTGTCAGTGCCAGTGGAGTGCCAGTGCCAGTGGAGTGTCAGTGTCAGTGCCAGTGGAGTGTCAGTGGACTGCCAGTGCCAGTGGAGTGCCAGTGTCAGTGCCAGTGGAGTGTCAGTGCCAGTGGAGTGTCAGTGTCAGTGCCAGTGGAGTGCCAGTGGAGTGCCAGTGCCAGTGCCAGTGTCAGTGCCAGTGGAGTGCCAGTGTCAGTGCCAGTGTCAGTGCCAGTGGAGTGCCAGTGTCAGTGCCAGTGTCAGTGCCAGTGGAGTGCCTGTGCCAGTGTCCGTGCCAGTGTCAGTGTCAGTGTCAGTGCCAGTGCCAGTGGAGTGCCAGTGTCAGTGCCAGTGGAGTGCCAGTGTCAGTGCCAGTGTCAGTGTCAGTGCCAGTGGAGTGCCAGTGTCAGTGTCAATGCCAGTGGAGTGCCAGTGCCAGTGTCAGTGCCAGTGCCAGTGGAGTGTCAGTGTCAGTGCCAGTGCCAGTGGAGTGTCAGTGTCAGTGCCAGTGGAGTGCCAGTGTCAGTGGAGTGTCAGTGCCAGTGGAGTGCCAGTGTCAGTGGAGTGTCAGTGGAGTGTCAGTGTCAGTGCCAGTGGAGTGCCAGTGTCAGTGGAGTGCCAGTGCCAGTGGAGTGTCAGTGTCAGTGCCAGTGGAGTGTCAGTGTCAGTGCCAGTGGAGTGCCAGTGTCAGTGGAGTGCCAGTGCCAGTGGAGTGTCAGTGTCAGTGGAGTGCCAGTGCCAGTGTCAGTGGAGTGTCAGTGTCAGTGTCAGTGCCAGTGTCAGTGCCAGTGTCAGTGTCAGTGTCAGTGCCAGTGCCAGTGTCAGTGTCAGTGTCAGTGTCAGTGGAGTGTCAGTGTCAGTGGAGTGCCAGTGCCAGTGTCAGTGCCAGTGGAGTGCCAGTGTCAGTGCCAGTGTCAGTGCCAGTGCCAGTGCCAGTGTCAGTGTCAGTGCCAGTGTAGTGCCAGTGTCAGTGGAGTGTCAGTGCCAGTGTCAGTGCCAGTGCCAGTGTCAGTGGAGTGCCAGTGCCAGTGGAGTGTCAGTGTCAGTGCCAGTGGAGTGTCAGTGTCAGTGCCAGTGGAGTGTCAGTGTCAGTGGAGTGTCAGTGGAGTGTCAGTGTCAGTGGAGTGTCAGTGTCAGTGGAGTGCCAGTGCCAGTGTCAGTGCCAGTGTCAGTGCCAGTGGAGTGCCAGTGTCAGTGCCAGTGTCAGTGCCAGTGGAGTGCCAGTGCCAGTGTCAGTGTCAGTGCCAGTGGAGTTCCAGTGTCAGTGTCAGTGCCAGTGGAGTGCCAGTGTCAGTGCCAGTGCCAGTGGAGTGCCAGTGGAGTGTCAGTGTCAGTGGAGTGTCAGTGGAGTGTCAGTGTCAGTGCCAGTGTCAGTGCCAGTGGAGTGCCAGTGTCAATGGAGTGCCAGTGTCAGTGCCAGTGGAGTGCCAGTGTCAGTGGAGTGTCAGTGCCAGTGGAGTGCCAGTGCCAGTGGAGTGTCAGTGTCAGTGCCAGTGGAGTGTCAGTGTCAGTGCCAGTGGAGTGTCAGTGTCAGTGGAGTGTCAGTGGAGTGTCAGTGTCAGTGTCAGTGCCAGTGTCAGTGCCAGTGTCAGTGCCAGTGCCAGTGCCAGTGTCAGTGTCAGTGTCAGTGCCAGTGCCAGTGTCAGTGTCAGTGCCAGTGGAGTGTCAGTGGAGTGCCAGTGCCAGTGTCAGTGGAGTGTCAGTGTCAGTGTCAGTGCCAGTGCCAGTGGAGTGTCAGTGGAGTGCCAGTGTCAGTGCCAGTGTCAGTGCCAGTGCCAGTGCCAGTGTCAGTGCCAGTGTCAGTGGAGTGCCAGTGCCAGTGTCAGTGCCAGTGGAGTGCCAGTGTCAGTGCCAGTGTCAGTGTCAGTGGAGTGTCAGTGTCAGTGGAGTGTCAGTGCCAGTGGAGTGCCAGTGTCAGTGCCAGTGGAGTGTCAGTGCCAGTGGAGTGTCAGTGTCAGTGTCAGTGCCAGTGGAGTGTCAGTGGAGTGCCAGTGTCAGTGCCAGTGCCAGTGTCAGTGGAGTGCCAGTGCCAGTGTCAGTGCCAGTGGAGTGCCAGTGTCAGTGCCAGTGTCAGTGGAGTGTCAGTGTCAGTGGAGTGTCAGTGTCAGTGCCAGTGGAGTGCCAGTGCCAATGTCAGTGCCAGTGTCAGTGCCAGTGGAGTGTCAGTGCCAGTGGAGTGTCAGTGTCAGTGTCAGTGGAGTGTCAGTGCCAGTGTCAGTGGAGTGCCAGTGCCAGTGGAGTGCCAGTGCCAGTGTCAGTGGAGTGTCAGTGCCAGTGTCAGTGGAGTGCCAGTGCCAGTGGAGTGTCAGTGTCAGTGGAGTGTCAGTGCCAGTGGAGTGTCAGTGTCAGTGGAGTGTCAGTGCCAGTGGAGTGCCAGTGCCAGTGTCAGTGGAGTGTCAGTGCCAGTGTCAGTGGAGTGCCAGTGCCAGTGGAGTGTCAGTGTCAGTAGAGTGTCAGTGTCAGTGTCAGTGGAGTGCCAGTGCCAGTGGAGTGTCAGTGCCAGTGTCAGTGCCAGTGTCAGTGTCAGTGGAGTGTCAGTGCCAGTGTCAGTGGAGTGCCAGTGCCAGTGGAGTGTCAGTGCCAGTGTCAGTGCCAGTGCCAGTGCCAGTGGAGTGTCAGTGCCAGTGGAGTGTCAGTGTCAGTGGAGTGTCAGTGTCAGTGGAGTGTCAGTGCCAGTGTCAGTGCCAGTGCCAGTGCCAGTGCCAGTGGAGTGTCAGTGTCAGTGGAGTGTCAGTGTCAGTGGAGTGTCAGTGCCAGTGGAGTGTCAGTGTCAGTGGAGTGTCAGTGCCAGTGCCAGTGGAGTGTCAGTGTCAGTGGAGTGTCAGTGTCAGTGGAGTGTCAGTGTCAGTGGAGTGTCAGTGTCAGTGTCAGTGGAGTGGCAGTGCCAGTGTCAGTGCCAGTGCCAGTGCCAGTGGAGTGCCAGTGCCAGTGGAGTGTCAGTGTCAGTGTCAGTGGAGTGTCAGTGTCAGTGGAGTGTCAGTGCCAGTGGAGTGTCAGTGTCAGTGTCAGTGCCAGTGTCAGTGCCAGTGCCAGTGCCAGTGGAGTGCCAGTGCCAGTGGAGTGTCAGTGCCAGTGGAGTGTCAGTGCCAGTGGAGTGTCAGTGCCAGTGGAGTGTCAGTGCCAGTGGAGTGTCAGTGTCAGTGGAGTGCCAGTGCCAGTGGAGTGCCAGTGCCAGTGCCAGTGTCAGTGTCAGTGGAGTGTCAGTGCCAGTGCCAGTGGAGTGTCAGTGCCAGTGGAGTGCCAGTGGAGTGCCAGTGTCAGTGCCAGTGTCAGTGCCAGTGGAGTGTCAGTGCCAGTGGAGTGTCAATGCCAGTGGAGTGTCAGTGCCAGTGCCAGTGGAGTGTCAGTGCCAGTGGAGTGTCAGTGCCAGTGGCGTGTCAGTGTCAGTGCCAGTGCCAGTGGAGTGCCAGTGCCAGTGTCAGTGCCAGTGGAGTGTCAGTGCCAGTGCCAGTGTCAGTGCTAGTGGAGTGTCAGTGTCAGTGGAGTGCCAGTGTCAGTGTCAGTGCCAGTGTCAGTGTCAGTGTCAGTGGAGTGCCAGTGCCAGTGGAGTGTCAGTGCCAGTGTCAGTGCCAGTGTCAGTGCCAGTGCCAGTGTCAGTGCCAGTGTCAGTGCCAGTGTCAGTGCCAGTGCCAGTGTCAGTGCCAATGTCAGTGTCAGTGCCAGTGTCAGTGCCAGTGTCAGTGGAGTGTCAGTGCCAGTGTCAGTGCCAGTGCCAGTGTCAGTGCCAGTGTCAGTGTCAGTGTCAGTGCCAGTGTCAGTGTCAGTGCCAGTGGAATGCCAGTACCAGTGCCAGTGGAAGCTCTTCAGCTGTTGCTCTCCACTCTAATCTCAGACTCATCGAGTTTCTTCACATTTCCAGATACTCTGGCGAGCTACACTGGAATATGAAGGAGGTGATCTAGGGACAGAGCTCAAACCTTCCATTTATTTTTCACTTCTCTTCTTCGCTTCTTGAAGTGGATCCGTGTCTGAGGATGAAATAGATTACACTCCTCCTGTTCATGGTAAAGTGAACACGGGCTGGAGGTGTTCCATTGGAAATATGTGAATCCAAAACACGAGAGAGAGAGAGAGAGAGCTTGTTCTTCACAGTGGCTATCTGGTGCTGAGACAGAATGACGGCGTGATCAAAGATCTTTGGGCTGATTTTGAAACTAGGGCGGGTTGGGGTCGTGTTATCCACCCGACTATAATTGGATGTGGGAGATTGATGCAATTTTCACTCAATTGGGCAATTGAGTTCCAGCATGTGGGAACCCATGAACCAATTAGTGGTTTCAGTCTGAAAGTCGCCTCTGATGATGTCATCATTGCTGCTGCATTGCAGGTCAGAGACTGCCTGGTCTCAGAGACTGCCTGGCCTTTGCTGTGAGAGGGCCTGGATGCAAAATGGAGAGAGAGAGAGAGATCCCAGGCAGTCTCTGAAGACATTCAATGCAGCAGCATCAGAGGCAACTTTCACACCTAATACTACTACTAACTTCATACATCTCCGTTGTAATAGTGGACCTGCAGCTGATAGTCAGCTATCCACTTGTGCTCCCGCCAGGTTTCACTGGCGTGTTTCACATCAGGCGTGCTTCACGTCAGAAAAGGGTTAAACTAGCAAAAACGTTTCAAAATGGCATTACAGAGCCTATTTAGGGCTTGTTAAGGGCTTTAATGGCCTTTCCCGCCTCTTGGAGGCGGGACGGAGTCGGGAACTCCGCGACCGATTTTGTCAAAATTGCGTGGAGGCGGAATGGAGTCGGGATCAGGTCCGCCCACCACTTTTTGCTATTTTAACCCCCCTCACGCCTCCAAACCCGCCTCCACGGGTCATTGAAAATCCAGCCCTTTGTCTTTTCTGACTTTCAGTCCTTTTGCAGAGAGGGTTAGCCATTAATCAGGCTTGAAGGAACAATAGCCCAGACCCCTCACTCTATAACTCACAACAGCCGTGACTGGGTGAGCAGTGAAAGGTATGCAGACATTGCGTGGAATCTATCACCTGACTCTCTCCAAGCACATCAGCCCGACATCTCCCAACACTGAATCCAGCCCCAGTGTAATTTGGAATAAGATTTCACATGGGAATTTAGTC
Organism: Squalus acanthias; assembly: GCA_030390025.1. NCBI lineage: Eukaryota > Metazoa > Chordata > Chondrichthyes > Squaliformes > Squalidae > Squalus > Squalus acanthias. Next base: position 10,725 of record JASTWF010002564.1, on the reverse strand, counting down.
TCAAAATAGTCAGAATGCAGACTAGCCATGTCGGAGAGGAGAGTAGTAGAGCACAGAGCTGAATCCTCACTCCATCACAAGCTGATAATTACCATTCACTGTTACCTTTTTATAGCCTGTTGCTAACTCTGCAGTCAAACGTCATTTGTGGGGCTGGGCTGGCCTGCGATCATGGCTGTGGATCAGCAGTCCAGAGGTTGTGAGTTTAAATCCCCCACCCTCCTCACTCCATGGAAATTTGGGAGATTGAATTTGTTAAATCTGGTGATTTATCAGCTGGGACCAGAGTAATAACCGCAAAAGCTGCCGGATTGACATAAACGAACAAGGAGTCATTTGCTTGCTGCAGGGCAAGATCCACCTACAGAAAGTTCCACCATTTCTGTTAACCGTAACTCAATGTGTAATTGGCAAATTCATTTCAATATAGATCAGCGTGAGGTGGTGCATTTTGGTAGCAGGAATAAGGAGGCCACGTACTCCTTGGAAAATGAGTGTCTAAATGGGGCAGAGGAACAGAGGGATCTGAGGGTACAGATTCACAAATCACTAAAAGCAGCGACGCAGGTTAATAAGGCCACAAACAAAAAGCAAACCAAGCACTGGGTTAATTTCGAGAGGGATAGAATTGAAAAGCAGGGAAGTTATGTTAAACTCGTATCGAACCTTGGTTAGACCGCTCTTGGAGCACAGCGCACAGATCTGGTCTCCATATCACAAAAAGGATATCGAGGCACTGGAGAAGGTGCAAAAAAGATTTACAAGGATGATACCAGAACTGAGAGCTTATACCCATCGGGAAAGGCTGAACAGGCTGGGGCTCTTTCCTCTAGCAAAGAGAAGACTGAGGGGTGACCTGATAGAGGTCTTTAAAATTATGAAAGGGTTCGATAGATTAGACGTAGAGATGTTTCCACTTGTGGGGGGAGACCAGAGCTAGGGGCCATCAATATAAGATAGTCACTCATAAATCCAATAGGAAATTCAGGAGAAACTTCTTTACCCAGAGAGTGGTGAGAATGTGGAACTCGCTGCCACAGGGAGTGGTTGAAGCGAAGAGCAGAGACACATTTAAGGGGAAACTAGATAAACACATGAGGGAGAAAGGATTAGAAGGATCTGCTGATAGGGTGAGATGAGGAGGGGTGGGAGGAGGCTGGTGTATAGCACAAACACCAGCGGTTAGGGTTAGGCCGAATGGCCTGTTTCTGTGCTGTACATTCGATGTAACTTAATACACTCCAAACTAGGTATAAGGAAAACAAAAGCACGGACTCCCTGATGAGTCCTGCACAGAGATACCATCACTCTCACACCTCAGACAGTTAGTGATTCTTGTAGCTGGTTTGTCTGTCAGACTGGAGGTGAGGTGGCTGAGCAGACCACACGCCCTCTAGTCAACAAACACATGAACTGCAGCAACAACTTGTATTTATACAGCGCCTTTAACATAAAACCTCCCAGGGCGCTTCACAGGAGCGTTATCAAACAGCTTGACACCGAGCCACATAGGGAGATATTAGGGCAGGTGACCAAGAGCTTGGTCAAAGAGGTAGGTTTTAAGGAGCGTCTTAAAGGAGGAGAGAGGTGCAGAGGTGGAGAGGTTTAGGGAGGGAATTCCAGAGCTTGGGGCCCAGGCAGCTGAAGGCACGGCCGCCAATGGTGGAGCGATGAAAATCGGGGATGCTCAAGAGGCCAGAATTGGAGGAGCGCAGAGATCTCGGAGAGTTGTAGTTGAGATTACAGAGATAGGGAGGGGCGAGGCCATGGAAGGATTTGAAAATTAAGATGAGAATTTTAAAATTGAGGTGTTGCCGGACCGGGAGCCAATGTAGGTCAGCGTAGAGCAGAAATTCTCAACTTTACATCAATCCATTAACAAACCTCCACACACACAAGTGCGTTCCCCTTTACAGGGTACGAGATTTCACTCTGCTCACAACAGTTAATTTCAAAGGGAACTATTTTTATTCAGGATGAAGCAAAGAAAACCCTTTGAAATGTAAACTATTAGACTTAGAACCGAGAAGAAAGTCGGTACCCCAGTGAGAGTCCAAAACTAATGGCCAATAATATAAGCTAGTCACTAATAAATCCAATAGGGAATTCAAAACAAACTTCTTCACCCAGAGAGCAGTGAGAATGTGGAACTCGCTACCACAGGGAGAGGTTGAGGCAATTAGCAGAGATGCATTTAAGGGAAACTAGATAAACACATGAGGGAGAAGGGAATAGAAGGATCTGCTGATAGGGTGAGATTAAGTAAGGTGGGAGGAGGATCACGTGGAGCATAAACACCAGAATAGACCAGTTGGGCCGAATGGCCTGTTTCTGTATCTAACCTATGTTGTACCTGTCCCGGGAGTGTTTGATGGGACAGTGTAGAGGGAGCTTTACTCTGTATCTAACCCATGCTGTACCTGTCCTGGGAGTGTTTGATGGGGACAGTGTAGAGGGAGCTTTACTCTGTATCTAACCCGTGCTGTACCTCCCCCGGGAGTGTTTGATGGGACAGTGTAGAGGGAGCTTTACTCTGTATCTAACCCGTGCTGTACCTGCCCTGGGAGTGTTTGATGGGACAGTGCAGAGGGAGCTTTACTCTGTATCTAACCCGTGCTGTACCTGTCCTGGGAGTGTTTGATGGGACAGTGTAGAGGGAGCTTTACTCTGTATCTAACCCGTGCTGTACCTGCCCTGGGAGTGTTTGATGGGACAGTGTAGAGGGAGCTTTACTCTGTATCTAACCCGTGCTGTACCTGCCCTGGGAGTGTTTGATGGGACAGTGTAGAGGGAGCTTTACTCTGTATCTAACCCGTGCTGTACCTGCCCTGGGAGTGTTTGATGGGACAGTATAGAGGGAGCTTTACTCTGTATCTAACCCGTGTTGTACCTGCCCTGGGAGTGTTTGATGTGACAGTGTAGAGGGAGCTTTACTCTGTATCTAACCCGTGCTGTACCTGCCCTGGGAGTGTTTGATGGGACAGTGTAGAGGGAGCTTTACTCTGTATCTAACCCGTGCTGTACCTGTCCTGGGAGTATTTGATGGGACAGTGTAGAGGGAGCTTTACTCTGTATCTAACCTGTGCTGTACCTGCCCTGGGAGTGTTTGATGTGACAGTGTAGAGGGAGCTTTACTCTGTATCTAACCTGTGCTGTAACTGCCCTGGGAGTGTTTGATGGGACAGTGTAGAGGGAGCTTTACTCTGTATCTAACCCGTGCTGTAGCTGCCCTGGGAGTGTTTGATGGGACAGTGTAGAGGGAGCTTTACTCTGTATCTAATCCGTGCTGTACCTGCCCTGGGAGTGTTTGATGGGGACAGTGTAGAGGGAGCTTTACTCTGTATCTAACCTGTGCTGTACCTGCCCTGGGAGTGTTTGATGGACAGTGTAGAGGGAGCTTTACTCTGGATTTAACCCGTGCTGTACCTGCCCTGGGAGTGTTTGATGGACAGTGTAGAGGGAGCTTTACTCTGGATTTAACCCGTGCTGTACCTGCCCTGGGAGTGTTTGATGGACAGTGTAGAGGGAGCTTTACTCTGGATTTAACCCGTGCTGTACCTGCCCTGGGAGTGTTTGATGGGACAGTGTAGAGGGAGCTTTACTCTGGATTTAACCCGTGCTGTTATATGGCCAGAGGAGCCTGGAATTGTGGGGCTTTACACCCTCCTCACCTTACGGAGCTACCTCCTCATACAGATGAGCAATGTGCGCAGGAATTCAGTGACAGTCAATAAGTCACAGGCTGCCTCCACTGGGGAAAAAATAAAATCAATAAACCATTTGTTTCCTTCTAAAACTTTACAGCATCAGTTTTATTGTAGGAGATATTTACAGGGACGTCAGCACTTTAAAGGGAGTGAGTGAAGGGTGTAGTACATAAACACAGTCTTGGCCAAGATAAAGCACTGATATGAGGGAGTGTGCCAGACCTGGTGAGCTAATAATTCCCAGATAAAGAGACACTGGTGACTGCAATGGGATTGACTGTGACCCTTTGTCTCTGAAACCCGGGTCAAGCCCATTGCAGAATGCTTGAAGAAAAGACTTTTCACTCTCTGCTGGATATAAGGGACCTGAGGGAAAGGAATTTAGCAGTCTGCATTCAGTATCCTGTGGGCGAGGAACAATATTATACTTATATTGGTACTAATTGGTAATCTCACTCAGAGCCTGGTCCAGGAAATGGAAAAAAATGTCACTCTGTATCTAACCCGTGCTGTACCTGCCCTGGGAGTGTTTAATGGGACAGTGTAGAGGGAGATTTACTCTGTATCAAACCCATGCTGTACCTGCCCTGGGAGTGTTTAATGGGACAGTGTAGAGGGAGATTTACTCTGTATCTAACCCGTGCTGTACCTGCCCTGGGAGTGTTTGATGGGACAGTGTAGAGGGAGCTTTACTCTGTATCTAACCCATGCTGTACCTGCCTTGGGAGTGTTTGATGGGGACAGTGTAGAGGGAGCTTTACTCTGTATCTAACCCATGCTGTACCTGCCCTGGGAGTGTTTGATGGGGACAGTGTAGAGGGAGCTTTACTCTGTATCTAACCCCATGCTGTACCTGCCCTGGGAGTGTTTGATGGGACATTGTAGAGGGAGCTTTACTCTGTATCTAACCCGAGCTGTACCTGCCCTGGGAGTGTTTGATGGGACAGTGTAGAGGGAGATTTACTCTGTATCTAACCCGTGCTGTACCTGCCCTGGGAATGTTTAATGGGACTGTGTAGAGGGAGCTTTACTCTGTATCTAACCCATGCTGTACCTGCCCTGGGAGTGTTTGATGGGACAGTGTAGAGGGAGCTTTACACTGTATCTAGCCCATGCTGTACCTGTCCTGGGAGTGTTTGATGTGACAGTATAGAGGGAGCTTTACTCTGTATCTAACCCGTGCTGTACCTGCCCTGGGAGTGTTTGATGGGACAGTGTAGAGGCAGCTTTACTCTGTATCTAACCCGTGCTGTACCTACCCTGGGAGTGTATTGATGGGGACAGTGTGGAGGGAGCTTTACTCTGTATCTAACCCGTGCTGTACCTGCCCTGGGAGTGTTTGATGCGACAGTGTAGAGGGAGCTTTACTCTGTATCTAACCCGTGCTGTACCTGCCCTGGGAGTGTTTGATGGGACAGTGTAGAGGGAGCTTTACTCTGTATCTAACCCGTGTTGTACCTGCCCTGGGAGTGTTTGATGGGACAGTGTCAAGGGAGCTTTACTCTGTATCTAACCCATGCTGTACCTGCCCTGGGAGTGTTTGATGGACAAAATTGAGAGGTCGCACAACACCAGGTTATAGTCCAACAGTTTTATTTGAAATCACAAGCTTTCGGAGCTATCGATCGTCCCTTCCTCAGCTGAAGTAGTAAAGAAATACAGACTCGACAAAGCATATATAGATAGAGAACAATGCATGTGTACCTTACAATTGCAGACAACTAAATTAAATCATCCTGACTATCTGCCGAGGTGTGATATAGTTAATCAGGTCAGCCAGGAAGGTACCACATCAAAGACATAGCAAGATACAACTGAGACAATGAGGTGGAGTCGCAGGGGGTCTAACGTGTCAAAAGCTGCCGTCTGTATGTAAAACGATAAGCTGTAAAATTTTTTTACTTTTTTACTGGGAAAATTTTTACTTTTTTACTGGGAATCACATCTGTGAACAAGCCAACGACGACTCGAGTCCGGATCACATCATGTATCGTGACATAAACCCAAGATCCCGGTTGAGACCGTCTTCATGAGTGCGGAACTTGGCTATCAGTTTCTGCTCAATGATTTTGCGCTGTCGTGTGTTCCTAAGGTTGCCTTGGAGAACGCTTACCCGCAGGTCCGAGGCTGAATGTCCTTGACTGTTGAAGTGTTCCCCGACTGGGAGGTAACAATCCTGCCTGGTGATTGTTGCGCGGTGCTCGTTCATACGTTGCCTCAGTGTCTGCATGGTCTCGCCGATGTACCATGCCGCGGTGCATTCTTTCCTGCAACGTATGAGGTAGACAACGTTAGCCGAGTCACATGAGTATGTACCATGTACCTGGTGGGTAGTGCCCTCACGTGTGATGGTGGTATCTGTGTTGATGATCTGGCATGTCTTGCAGAGTTTGCCGTGGCAGGGTTGTGTGGTGTCGTGGTCGCTGTTATCCTGAAAGCTGGGTAATTTGCTGCGAACGATGGTACTTCTGAGGTTAGGCGGCTGTTTGAAGGCAAGTAGCGGAGGCGTGGGGCTGGCCTTAGTGAGGTGTTTGTCGTCATCGATGACATGTTGAAGGCTGCGAAGAACATGGCGTAGTTTCTTCGCTCCGGGGAAGTACTGGACAACGTAGGGTACCCTGTTGGTTGTGTCCCGTGTTTGCCTTCTGAGGAGGTCTATGCGATTTTTCGCTGTGGCCCGTTGGAACTGTCGATCGATGAGTCGAGCGTCATATCCCGTTCTTATGAGGGCGTTTTTCAGCGTCCGTAGGTGTCCATCGCGTTCCTCCTCGTCTGAGAGTGTTTGATGGGACAGTGTAGAGGGAGCTTTACTTTGTATCTAACCCGTGCTGTACCTGTCCTGGGAGTGTTTGATGGGGACAGTGTGGAGGGAGCTTTACTCTGTATCTAACCCGTGCTGTACCTGCCCTGGGAGTGTTTGATGGGACAGTGTAGAGAGAGCTTTACTCTGTATCTAACCTGTGCTGTACCTGCCCTGGGAGTGTTTGATGGGACAGTGTAGAGGGAGCTTTACTCTGTATCTAACCCCATGCTGTACCTGCCCTGGGAGTGTTTGATGGGACAGTGTAGAGGGAGCTTTACTCTGTATCTAACCTGTGCTGTACCTGCCCCGGGAGTGTTTGATGGGACAGTGTAGAGGGAGCTTTACTCTGTATCTAACCCGTGCTGTAGCTGCCCTGGGAGTGTTTGATGGGACAGTGTAGAGAGAGCTTTACTCTGTATCTAACCTGTGCTGTACCTGCCCTGGGAGTGTTTGATGGGACAGTGTAGAGGGAGCTTTACTCTGTATCTAACCTGTGCTGTACCTGCCCTGGGAGTGTTTGATGGGACAGTGTTTCACTCCATCACTATTATCCCTCCATTGGCTGAGCAGAAAAACTAACAATGACAATAAAGGTCCTTAACCAACAATAACCAGTTACTGACGGTTTTACTGTGTTCATGCTCGTTTTGGCACCTGTCCAAGGACCTTCTGCAGTTGTAAATGTAAATAAATGGAATGAGCAATAGGGCACCTGGTGAATTAGTTCAGTGTTACTGGTCACATTAGCAAGCCGATCAACAAGATAATAACACAAATGGCACTTTGAAACACATCAGAACACTAATGATGTTACACCATTCTGCCATTTACTTCCACTTTGCTCCTTGGAAACCAAAGCTGCTTCAGTTACATTGAATTAGTCCGCAAACCTCGAGAGTAATAACAATGTAATTGTAATCGCGCGGTTGATAAAGGTTCCCCCCATCATCTGACCGAACCGTACAGGGAGTGAGGGGGAGAGTGGAATTAGACTGGGTGGGATATTAAAGGGTGTGGGGAGTGAGGGGGGAGAGTGGGATTAGACTGGGTGGGATATTAAAGGGTACGGGGAGTGAACGGGAGAGTGGGATTAGACTGGGTGGGATATTAAAGGGTACAGGGAGTGAGGGGGAGAGTGGGATTAGACTGGGTGGGATATTAAAGGGTGTGGGGAGTGAGGGGGGAGAGTGGGATTAGACTGGGTGGGATATTAAAGGGTACGGGGAGTGAACGGGAGAGTGGGATTAGACTGGGTGGGATATTAAAGGGTGTGGGGAGTGAGGGGGGAGAGTGGGATTAGACTGGGTGGGATATTAAAGGGTACGGGGAGTGAACGGGAGAGTGGGATTAGACTGGGTGGGATATTAAAGGGTACGGGGAGTGATGGGGAGAGTGGAATTAGACTGGGTGGGATATTAAAGGGTACGGGGAGTGATGGGGAGAGTGGGATTAGACTGGGTGGGATATTAAAGGGTACGGGGAGTGAACGGGAGAGTGGGATTAGACTGGGTGGGATATTAAAGGGTACGGGGAGTGAACGGGAGAGTGGGATTAGACTGGGTGGGATATTAAAGGGTACGGGGAGTGAGGGGGAGACTGGGTTTAGACTGGGTGGGATATTAAAGGGTGCGGGGAGGGAGGGGGAGAGTGGGATTAGACTGGGTGGGATATTAAAGGATGTGGGGAGTGAGGGGGAGAGTGGGATTAGACTGGGTGGGATATTAAAGGGTATGGGGAGTGAGGGGGAGAGTGGGATTAGACTGGGTGGGATACTAAAGGATGTGGGGAGTGAGGGGGAGAGTGGGATTAGACTGGGTGGGATATTAAAGTGTACGGGGAGTGAGGGGGAGAGTGGGATTAGACTGGGTGGGATATTAAAGGATGTGGGGAGTGAGGGGGAGAGTGGGATTAGACTGGGTGGGATATTAAAGGGTACGGGGAGTGAGCGGGAGAGTGGGATTAGACTGGGTGGGATACTAAAGGGTATGGGGAGTGAGGGGGGAGAGTGGGATTAGACTGGGTGGGATATTAAAGGGTACAGGGAGTGAGGGGGAGAGTGGGATTAGACTGGGTGTGATATTAAAGGGTACGGGGAGTGAGCGGGAGAGTGGGATTAGACTGGGTGGGATATTAAAGGGTACGGGGAGTGAGGGGGAGAGTGGGATTAGACTGGGTGGGATATTAAAGGGTGCGGGGAGTGAGGGGGAGAGTGGGATTAGACTGGGTGGGATATTAAAGGGTACGGGGAGTGATGGGGAGAGTGGGATTAGACTGGGTGGGATATTAAAGGGTACGGGGAGTGAACGGGAGAGTGGGATTAGACTGGGTGTGATATTAAAGGGTACGGGGAGTGAACGGGAGAGTGGGATTAGACTGGGTGGGATATTAAAGGGTACAAGGAGTGAGGGGGAGAGTGGGATTAGACTGGGTGGGATATTAAAGGGTGCGGGGAGTGAGGGGGAGAGTGGAATTAGACTGGGTGGGATATTAAAGGGTACGGGGAGTGATGGGGAGAGTGGGATTAGACTGGGTGGGATATTAAATGGTGTGGGGTGTGAGGGGGAGAGTGGGGTTAGACTGGGTGGGATATTAAAGGGTACGGGGAGTGAACGGGAGAGTGGGATTAGACTGGGTGGGATATTAAAGGGTACGGGGAGTGAGGGGGAGAGTGGGATTAGACTGGGTGGGATATTAAAGGGTGCGGGGAGGGAGGGGGAGAGTGGGATTAGACTGGGTGGGATATTAAAGGATGTGGGGAGTGAGGGGGAGATGGGATTAGACTGGGTGAGATATTAAAGGGTACGGGGAGTGAGCGGGAGAGTGGGATTAGACTGGGTGGGATATTAAAGGGTATGGGGAGTGAGGGGGAGAGTGGGATTAGACTGGGTGGGATACTAAAGGGTATGGGGAGTGAGGGGGGAGAGTGGGATTAGACTGGGTGGGATATTAAAGGGTACGGGGAGTGAGCAGGAAAGTGGGATTAGACTGGGTGGGATACTAAAGGGTGTGGGGAGTGAGCGGGAGAGTGGGATTAGACTGGGTGGGATATTAAAGGGTGTGGGGAGTGAGCGGGAGAGTGGGATTAGACTGGGTGGGGTATTAAAGGATACGGGGAGTGAGGGGGAGAGTGGGATTAGACTGGGTGGGATATTAAAGGGTACAGGGAGTGAGGGGGAGAGTGGGATTAGACTGGGTGGGATATTAACATAGAATCTAGGAGCAGGAGTAGGCCATTCGGCCCGTCGAGCCTGCTCCGCCATTCAACACGATCATGGCTGATCATCCAAATCCAGTACCCTGTCCCTGCTTTAATCCCCACAGTACACATATCCCACCCTACCCCCGTAACCCCACGTATTTAATTCCCCCTAACATATCCCATCCTATCCCCATAACCCCACATATTTAATCCCCCCTAACACTAAGGGTCAATTTATCATAGCCAAATCAACCTAACCCACACATTTTTGGACTGTGGGAGGAAACCGGAGCACCCGGAGGAAACCCACGCAGACACGGGGAGAATGTGCAAACTCCACACAGACAGTCACCCGAGGTCAGATTCGAACCCGAGTCTCTGGCGCTGTGAGGCACCAGTGCTAACCACTATGCCACCGTGTACGGGGAGTGAGAGGGAGAGTGGGATTAGACTGGGTGGGATATTAAAGGGTACAGGGAGTGAGGGGGAGAGTGGGATTAGCTGGGTGGGATATTAAAGAGTATGGGGAGTGAGGGAGAGAGTGGGATTAGACTGGGTGGGATATTAAAGGGTACAGGGAGTGAGGGGGAGAGTGGGATTAGACTGGGTGGGATATTAAAGGGTACGGGGAGTGAGAGGGAGAGTGGGATTAGACTGGGTTGGATATTAAAGGGTACGGGGAGTGAGCGGGAGAGTGGGATTAGACTTGGTGGGATATTAAAGAGTACGGGGAGTGAGAGGGAGAGTGGGATTAGACCGGGTGGGATATTAAAGAGTACGGGGAGTGAGAGGGAGAGTGGGATTAGACTGGGTGGGATATTAAAGGGTACAGGGAGTGAGGGGGAGAGTGGGATTAGACTGGGTGGGATATTAAATGGTGTGGGGTGTGAGGGGGAGAGTGGGGTTAGACTGGGTGGGATATTAAAGGGTACGGGGAGTGAACGGGAGAGTGGGATTAGACTGGGTGGGATATTAAAGGGTACGGGGAGTGAGGGGGAGAGTGGGATTAGACTGGG
>JASTWF010002563.1:0-22551 GCA_030390025.1 Squalus acanthias | reverse complement strand
CAGAGTAAACTTGCAAGTCCCGCGTGTCCACAGTAACTTACACTGTCCCATCAAACACTCCCAGGCCAGGTGAAGCACGGGTTAGATACAGAGTAAAGCTCCCTCTACACTGTCCCATCAAACACTCCCAGGGCAGGTACAGCACGGGTTAGATACAGAGTAAAGCTCCCTCTGCACTGTCCCATCAAACACTCCCAGGGCAGGTACAGCACAGGTTAGATACAGAGTAAAGCTCCCTCTGCATTGTCCCACCAAACACTCCCAGGATAGGTACAGTACGGGTTAGATACAGAGTAAAGCTCGCTCTATACTGTCCCATCAAACTCTCCCAGGGCAGGTAGAGCACGGGTTAGATACAGAGTAAAGCTCCCTCTACACTGTCCCATCAAACACTCCCAGGGTAGGTACAGCACGGGTTAGATACAGAGTAAAGCTCCCTCGACACTGTCCCATCAAACACTTCTGGGGCAGGTACAGCACGGATTAGATACAAAGTAAAGCTGCCTCTACACTGTCCCATCAAACACACCCAGGGCAGGTACAGCACGGGTTAGATACAGAGTAAAACTCCCTCGACATTATTCCATCTAACATTCCTAGGGCAGGTACAGCACGGGTTCGATACAGAGAAAAGCTTCCTTTGCATTGTCCCACCAAACACTCCCAGGGGAGGTACAGCATGGGTTAGATACAGAGTAAAGCTCGCTCTATACTGTCCCATCAAACACTCCGAGGGCAGGTACAGCACGGGTTAGATACAGAGTAAAGCTCCCTCTACACTATCCCATCAGACACTCCGAGGGCAGGTACAGCACGGGTTAGATACAGAGTAAAGCTCGCTCTATACTGTCCCATCAAACACTCCGAGGGCAGGTACAGCACGAGGTTAGATACAGAGTAAAGCTCCCTTTACACTATCCCATCAAACACTCCCAGGGCAGGTACAGCACGGGTTAGATACAGAGTAAAGCTTCCTCTATACTGTCCCATCAAACACTTCCAGGGCAGGTACAGCACAGGTTAAATGCAGAGTAAAGCTCCCTCTGCACTGTCCATCAAACACTCACAGGGCAGGTACAGTACGGGGTTAGATACAGAGTAAAGCTCCCTCTACACTGTCCCATCAAACACTCCCAGAACAGGGACAGCACGGGTTAAATACAGAGTAAAGCTCCCTTTACACTATCCCATCAAACACTCACAGGGCAGGTACAGCACGGGTTAGATACAGAGTAAAGGTCCCTTTACACTATCCCATTAAATACTCCAAGGGCAGGTACAGCACAGGTTAGATACAGAGTAAAGCTCCCTGTACACTGTCCCATGAAACACTCCCAGGGCAGGTACCGCACGGGTTAGATACAGAGTAAAGCTCCCTCTGCATTGTCCCATCAAACACTCCCAGGGCAGATGCAGCACGGGTTAAATACAGAGTAAAGCTCCCTTTACACTGTCCCATCAAACACTCCCAGGGCTGGTACAGCATGGGTTAAATACAGAGTAAAGCTCCCTTTACACTATCTCATCAAACACTCCCAGGGCAGGGACAGCACGGGTTAAATACAGAGTAAAGCTCCCTGTACACTGTCCAATCAAACAGTCCCAGGGCAGGTGCAGCACGGGTTACATACAGAGTAAAGGTCCCTTTACACTATCCCATTAAATACTCCAAGGGCAGGTACAGCACAGGTTAGATACAGAGTAAAGCTCCCTGTACACTGTCCCATGAAACACTCCCAGGGCAGGTACCGCACGGGTGAGATACAGAGTAAAGCTCCCTCTGCATTGTCCCATCAAACACTCCCAGGGCAGATGCAGCACGGGTTAAATACAGAGTAAAGCTCCCTTTACACTGTCCCATCAAACACTCCCAGGGCTGGTACAGCACGGGTTAAATACAGAGTAAAGCTCCCTTTACACTATCTCATCAAACACTCACAGGGTAGGTACAGCACAGGTTAGATACAGAGCAAAGCTCCCTGTACACTGTCCAATCAAACAGTCCCAGGGCAGGTGCAGCACGGGTTACATACAGAGTAAAGCTCCCTTTACACTATCCCATCAAACACTCTCAGGGCAGGTACAGCGCGGGTTAGATACAGAGTAAAGCTCCCACTACACTGTCCCATCAAACACTCCCAGGTCAGATGCAGTACAGGTTAGATACAGCGTAATGCTCCCTCTACACTGTCCCATCAAACACTCCCAGGGCAGGCACAGCACAGGTTAGATACAGAGTAAAACTCCCTCTACATTATCCCATCTAACATTCCCAGGGCAAGTACAGCACAGGTTCGATACAAAGTAAAGCTCCCTCTGCATTGTCCCACCAAACACTCCCAGGGCAGGTACAGCACGGGTTAGATATAGAGTAAGGCTCCCTCGATACTGTCCCATCAAACACTCGCAGGGCAGGTACAGCACGGGTTAGATACAGAGCAAAGCTCTCCCTACACTGTCGCATCAAACACTCCCAGGGCAGGTACAGCAAGGGTTAAATAAAGAGCACAGCTCCGTCTGCACCGTCCCATCAAACACTCCCAGGAAAGGTACAGTACGGGGTTAGATACAGAGTAAAGCTCCCTTTACACTGTCCCATCAAACACTCCCAGGGCAGGTGCAGCATGGGTTAGATACAGAGTAAGGCTCCCTCTACGATGTCCCATTAAACACTCCCAGGGCAGGTACAGCACGGGTGAGATACAGAGTAAAGCACCCTCTACACTGTCCCATCAAACACTTCCAGGGCAGGTACAGCACGGGTTAGATACAGAGTAAAGCTCCCTCTGCATTGTCCCACCAAACACTCCCAGGGTAGGTACAGCACGGGTTAGATACAGAGTAAAGCTCGCTCCATACTGTCCCATCAAACACTCACAGGGCAAGTACAGCATTGGTTAGATGCAGAGTAAAACTCCATCGACACTATCCCATCACACACTCCCAGGGCTGGTACAGTACAGGGTTAGATACAGAGTAAAGCTCCCTCTACACTGTCCCATCAAACACTCCCAGGGCAGGTACAGCACGGGTCAGATACAGAGTAAAGCTCCCTTTACACTATCCCATCAAACACTCTCAGGGCAGGTACAGCACGGGTTAGATACAGAGTAAAGCTCCCTCTACAGTGTCCCATCAAACACTCCCAGGGCAGATGCAATACAGGTTAGATACAGCGTAAAGCTCCCTCTACACTGTGCCCATCACACACTCCCAGGGCAGGTACAGCACGGGTTAGATACAAAGTAAAGCTCCCTCCGCACTGTCCCATCAAACAGTCCAAGGGCAGATACAGCACGGGTTAAATACAGAGTAAAGCTCCCTCTACACTGTCCCATCAAACACTCCCAGGGCAGGTACAGCACGGGTTAGATACAAAGTAAAGCTCCCTCTATACTGTTGCATCAAACACTCCCAGGGCAGGAACAGCACATGTTAGATACAGAGTAAAACTCCCTCTACATTATCCCATCTAACATTCCTAGGGCAAGTACAGCACAGGTTCGATACAGAGTATAGCTTCCTCTGCATTGTCCCACCAAACACTCCCAGGGCAGGTACAGCACGGGTTAGATACAGAGTAAAGCTCCCTCTGCATTGTCCCATCAAACACTCCCAGGGCAGATGCAGCACGGGTTAAATACAGAGTAAAGCTCCCTTTACACTGTCCCATCAAACACTCCCAGGGTAGGTACAGCACAGGTTAGATACAGAGCAAAGCTCCCTGTACACTGTCCAATCAAACAGTCCCAGGGCAGGTGCAGCACGGGTTACATACAGAGTAAAGCTCCCTTTACACTATCCCATCAAACACTCTCAGGGCAGGTACAGCGCGGGTTAGATACTGAGTAAAGCTCCCTCTACACTGTCCCATCAAACACTCCCAGGTCAGATGCAGTACAGGTTAGATACAGCGTAAAGCCTTCTCTACACTGTCCCATCAAACACTCCCAGGGCAGGCACAGCACAGGTTAGATACAGAGTAAAACTCCCTCTACATTATCCCATCTAACATTCCCAGGGCAAGTACAGCACAGGTTCGATACAAAGTAAAGCTCCCTCTGCATTGTCCCACCAAACACTCCCAGGGCAGGTACAGCACGGGTTAGATATAGAGTAAGGCTCCCTCGATACTGTCCCATCAAACACTCGCAGGGCAGGTACAGCACGGGTTAGATACAGAGCAAAGCTCTCCGTACACTGTCGCATCAAACACTCCCAGGGCAGGTACAGCACGGGTTACGTACAATGTAAAGCTCCCCTACACTGTCCAATCAAACACTCCCAGGGCAGGTACAGCAAGGGTTAAATACAGAGCACAGCTCCGTCTGCACCGTCCCATCAAACACTCCCAGGAAAGGTACAGTACGGGGTTAGATACAGAGTAAAGCTCCCTTTACACTATCCCATCAAACACTCCCAGGGCAGGTGCAGCACGGGTTAGATACAGAGTAAGGCTCCCTCTACGCTGTCCCATTAAACACTCCCAGGGCAGGTACAGCACGGGTGAGATACAGAGTAAAGCTCCCTCTACACTGTCCCATCAAACACTTCCAGGGCAGGTACAGCACGGGTTAGATACAGAGTAAAGCTCCCTCTGCATTGTCCCACCAAACACTCCCAGGGTAGGTACAGCACGGGTTAGATACAGAGTAAAGCTCGCTCCATACTGTCCCATCAAACACTCCAAGGGCAGGTACAGCACGAGTTAGGTACATAGTAAAACTCGCTCTATACTGTCCCATCAAACACTCACAGGGCAAGTACAGCATTGGTTAGATGCAGAGTAAAACTCCATCGACACTATCCCATCAAACACTCCCAGGGCTGGTACAGCACAGATTAGATACAGAGTAAAGCTCCCACTGCACTGTCCATCAAACACTGCCAGGGTAGGTACAGTACAGGGCTAGATACAGAGTAAAGCTCCCTCTACACTGTCCCATCAAACACTCCCAGGGCAGGTACAGCACGGGTCAGATACAGAGTAAAGCTCCCTGTACACTGTCCCATCAAACAGTCCCAGGGCAGGTGCAGCACGGGTTACATACAGAGTAAAGCTCCCTTTACACTATCCCATCAAACACTCTCAGGGCAGGTACAGCACGGGTTAGATACAGAGTAAAGCTCCCTCTACACTGTCCCATCAAACACTCCCAGGGCAGGTACAGCACGGGTTAGATACATAGTAGTGCTCACTCTACACTATCCCATTAAACACTCCCAGGGCAGGTACAGCACAGGTTAGAAACCGAGTAAAGCTCCCTCTACACTGTCCCATCCAACACTTCCAGGGCAGGTACAGCACGGGATAGATACAGAGTAAAGCTCCCTCGACACTGTCCTTTCAAACACTCGCAGGGCAGTTACAGCACAGGTTAGATACAGCACAAAGCTCCCTCTACACTGTCCCATCAAACACTCCAAGGGCAGGTACAGCACGAGTTAGGTACATAGTAAAACTCGCTCTATACTGTCCCTTCAAACACTCCCAGGGCAGGTACAGCGCGGGTTACATACAGAGTAAAGCTCCCTCTACACTGTCCCATCAACCAGTCCGAGGGCAGGTACAGCACGGGTTAGATACACAGTTCAGCTCCCACTACACTGTCCCATCAAACTCTCCCAGGGCAGGTACAGCACGGGTTAGATACAGAGTAAAGCTCCCACTACACTGTCCCATCAAACACTCCCAGGGCAGGTACAGCACGGGTCAGATACAGAGTAAAGCTCCCACTACACTGTCCCATCAAACACTCCCAGGGCAGGTACAGCACGGGTGAGATACAGAGTAAAGCTCGCTCCATACTGTCCCATCAAACACTCCAAGGGCAGGTACAGCACGAGTTAGGTACATAGTAAAACTCGCTCTATACTGTCCCATCAAACACTCACAGGGCAAGTACAGCATTGGTTAGATGCAGAGTAAAACTCCATCGACACTATCCCATCAAACACTCCCAGGGCTGGTACAGCACAGATTAGATACAGAGTAAAGCTCCCTTTACACTATCCCATCAAACACTCTCAGGGCAGGTACAGCACGGGTTAAATACAGAGTAAAGCTTCCTCTATACTGTCCCATCCAACACTTCCAGGGCAGGTACAGCACGGGATAGATACAGAGTAAAGCTCCCTCGACACTGTCCTTTCAAACACTCGCAGGGCAGTTACAGCACAGGTTAGATACAGCACAAAGCTCCCTCTACACTGTCCCATCAAACACTCCAAGGGCAGGTACAGCACGAGTTATGTACATAGTAAAACTCGCTCTATACTGTCCCATCAAACACTCCCAGGGCAGGTACAGCGCAGGTTACATACAGAGTAAAGCTCCCTCTACACTGTCCCATCAACCAGTCCGAGGGCAGGTACAGCACGGGTTAGATACACAGTTAAGCTCCCACTACACTGTCCCATCAAACTCTCCCAGGGCAGGTACAGCACGGGTTAGATACAGATGAAAGATCACTCTATACTGTCCCATCAAACACTCCCAGGGCAAGTACAGCACTGGTTAGATACAGAGTAAAGCTCCCACTACACTGTCCCATCAAACTCTCCCAGGGCAGGTACAGCACGGGTTAGATACAGATGAAAGATCACTCTATACTGGCCCATCAAACACTCCCAGGGCAAGTACAGCACTGGTTAGATACACAGTAAAGCTCCCACTACACTGTCCCATCAAACACTCCCAGGGCAGGTACAGCACGGGTCAGATACAGAGTAAAGCTCCCACTACACTGTCCCATCAAACACTCCCAGGGCAGGTACAGCACGGGTTAGATACAGAGTACAGCTCCCTCGACACTGTCCCATCATACACTTCCAGGGCAGGTACAGCACGGGTTAAATACAGAGTTAAGCTCCCCCTGCACTGTCCCATCAAACACTCCCAGGGCTGGTACAGCGCGGGTTACATACAGAGTAAAGCTCCCTCTACACTGTCCCATCAAACACTCCCAGGGCAGGTACAGCACAGGTTAGATACAGAGTAAAGCTCCCTCTACACTGTCCCATCAAACACTCCCAGGGCAGGTACAGCACAGGTTAGATACAGAGTAAAGCTCCCTCTGCATTGTCCCACCAAACACTCCCAGGGTAGGTACAGCACGGGTTAGATACAGAGTAAAGCTCCCTCGACACTGTCCCATCAAACACTTCAGGGGCAGGTACAGCACGGATTAGATACAAAGTAAAGCTGCCTCTACACTGTCCCATCAAACACTCCCAGGGCAGGTACAGCACGGGTTAGATACAGAGTAAAACTCCCTCGACATTATTCCATCTAACATTCCTAGGGAAGGTACAGCACGGGTTCGATACAGAGAAAAGCTTCCTTTGCATTGTCCCACCAAACACTCCCAGGGGAGGTACAGCATGGGTTAGATACAGAGTAAAGCTCGCTCTATACTGTCCCATCAAACACTCCGAGGGCAGGTACAGCACGGGTTAGATACAGAGTAAAGCTCCCTCTACACTGTCCCATCAGACACTCCCAGGGCAGGTACAGCACAGGTTACATACAGAGTAAAGCTCCCTTTACACTATCCCATCAAACACTCCCAGGGCAGGTACAGCACGGGTTAGATACAGAGTAAAGCTTCCTCTATACTGTCCCATCAAACACTTCCAGGGCAGGTACAGCACAGGTTAAATGCAGAGTAAAGCTCCCTCTGCACTGTCCCATCAAAAACTCCCAGGGCAGGTACAGCAAGGGGTTAGACACTGAGTAAATCTCCCTCTACATTGTCCCATCACACACTCCCAGGGCAGGTACAGCACGGGTTAGATACAAAGTAAAGCTCCCTCCGCACTGTCCCATCAAACAGTCCAAGGGCAGATACAGCACGGGTTAAATACAGAGTAAAGCTCCCTCTACACTGTCCCATCAAACACTCCCAGGGCAGGAACAGCACATGTTAGATACAGAGTAAAACTCCCTCTACATTATCCCATCTAACATTCCTAGGGCAAGTACAGCACAGGTTCGATACAGAGTATAGCTTCCTCTGCATTGTCCCACCAAACACTCCCAGGGCAGGTACAGCACGGGTTACGTACAGAGTAAAGCTCCCTCTACACCGTCCGATCAAACACTCCCAGGGCAGGTACAGCACGGGTTAGATAGAGAGCACAGCTCCCCCTACACTGTCCCATCAATCACTCCCAGGGCAGGTACAGCACGGGTGAGATACATAGTAGTGCTCCCTCTACACTGTCCCATTAAACACTCCCAGGGCAGGTACAGCACAGGTTAGAAACCGAGTAAAGCTCCCTCTACACTCCCCATCAAACACTCCCCGGGCAGGTACAGCACGGGATAGATACAGAGTAAAGCTCCCTCGACACTGTCCGATCAAACACTCCCAGGGCAGGTACAGCACAGGTTAGATACAGCACAAAGCTCCATCTACACTGTCCCATCCAACACTTCCAGGGCAGGTACAGCACGGGATAGATACAGTGTAAAGCTCCCTCGACACTGTCCTTTCAAACACTCGCAGGGCAGTTACAGCACAGGTTAGATACAGCACAAAGCTCCCTCTACACCGACCCATCAAACAGTCCCAGGGCAGGTACAGCATGGGTTAGATACAGAGTAAAGCTCACTTTACACTATCCCATCAAACACTCCCAGGGCAGGTACAGCACGGGTTAGATACAGAGTAAAGCTCCCTCTACACTGTCCCATCAAACACTCCCAGGGCTGGTACAGCACGGGTTAAATACAGAGTAAAGCTCCCCCTATACTGTCCCATCAAATACTCCCAGGGCAGGTACAGCGCGGGTTACATACAGAGTAAAGCTCCCTCTACACTGTCCCATCAACCAGTCCGAGGGCAGGTACAGCACGGGTTAGATACACAGTTAAGCTCCCACTACACTGTCCCATCAAACTCTCCCAGGGCAGGTACAGCACGGGTTAGATACAGATGAAAGATCACTCTATACTGTCCCATCAAACACTCACAGGGCAAGTACAGCATTGGTTAGATGCAGAGTAAAACTCCATCGACACTATCCCATCAAACACTCCCAGGGCTGGTACAGCACAGATTAGATACAGAGTAAAGCTCCCACCACACTGTCCCATCAAACACTCCCAGGGCAGGTACAGCACGGGTTAGACACAGAGTAAAGCTCCCTCCACACTGTCCCATCAAACACTCCCAGGGCAGGTACAGCACGGGTTAGATACAGAGTACAGCTCCCTCGACACTGTCCCATCATACACTTCCAGGGCAGGTACAGCACGGGTTAAATACAGATGAAAGATCACTCTATACTGTCCCATCAAACACTCCCAGGGCAAGTACAGCACTGGTTAGATACAGAGTAAAGCTCCCACTACACTGTCCCATCAAACTCTCCCAGGGCAGGTACAGCACGGGTTAGATACAGATGAAAGATCACTCTGTACTGTCCCATCAAACACTCCCAGGGCAAGTACAGCACTGGTTAGATACAGAGTAAAGCTCCCACTACACTGTCCCATCAAACACTCCCAGGGCAGGTACAGCACGGGTCAGATACAGAGTAAAGCTCCCACTACACTGTCCCATCAAACACTCCCAGGGCAGGTACAGCACGGGTTAGACACAGAGTAAAGCTCCCTCCACACTGTCCCATCAAACACTCCCAGGGCAGGTACAGCACGGGTTAGATACAGAGTACAGCTCCCTCGACACTGTCCCATCATACACTCCCAGGGCAGGTACAGCACGGGTTAAATACAGAGTTAAGCTCCCCCTGCACTGTCCCATCAAACACTCCCAGGGCAGGTACAGCACAGGTTAGATACAGATTAAAGCTCCCTCTACACTGTCCCATCAAACACTCCCAGGGCAGGTACAGCACAGGTTAGATACAGAGTAAAGCTCCCTCTGCATTGTCCCACCAAACACTCCCAGGGTAGGTACAGCACGGGTTAGATACAGAGTAAAGCTCCATCGACACTGTCCCATCAAACACTTCTGGGGCAGGTACAGCACGGATTAGATACAAAGTAAAGCTGCCTCTACACTGTCCCATCAAACACTCCCAGGGCAGGTACAGCACGGGTTAGATACAGAGTAAAACTCCCTCGACATTATTCCATCTAACATTCCTAGGGCAGGTACAGCACGGGTTCGATACAGAGAAAAGCTTCCTTTGCATTGTCCCACCAAACACTCCCAGGGTAGGTACAGCATGGGTTAGATACAGAGTAAAGCTCGCTCTATACTGTCCCATCAAACACTCCGAGGGCAGGTACAGCACGGGTTAGATACAGAGTAAAGCTCCCTCTACACTATCCCATCAGACACTCCGAGGGCAGGTACAGCACGGGTTAGATACAGCGTAAAGCTCGCTCTATACTGTCCCATCAAACACTCCGAGGGCAGGTACAGCACGGGGTTAGATACAGAGTAAAGCTCCCTCTACACTGTCCCATCAAACACTCCCAGGGCAGGTACAGCACAGGTTACATGCAGAGTAAAGCTCCCTCTTCACTATCCCATCAAAAACTCCCAGGGCAGGTACAGCAAGGGGTTAGACACTGAGTAAATCTCCCTCTACATTGTCCCATCAAACACTCCTGGGGCAGGTACAGCATGGGTTAGATTTAGAGTAAAGCTCCCTCTACACTGTCCCACCAAACACTCCCAGGGCAGATGCAGCACGGGTTAGATACAGAGTAAAGCTCCCTCTACACTGTCCCATCAAACACTCTCAGGGCAGGTACAGCACGGGTTAGATACAGAGCAAAGCTCCCTCTACACTGTCCCATCAAACAGTCCAAGGGCAGATGCAGCACAGGTTAGATACTGCGTAAAACTCCCTCTACACTGTCCCATCAAACACTCTCAGGGCAGGTACAGCACGGGTTAGATACAGAGTAAAGCTCCCTCTACACTGTCCATCAAACACTCACAGGGCAGGTACAGTACGGGGTTAGATACAGAGTAAAGCTCCCTCTACACTGTCCCATCAAACACTCCCAGGGCAGGTACAGCACGGGTTAAATACAGAGTAAAGCTCCCTTTACACTATCCCATCAAACACTCCCAGGGTAGGTACAGCACGGGTTAGATACAGAGTAAAGCTCCCTCGACACTGTCCCATCAAACACTTCTGGGGCAGGTACAGCACGGATTAGATACAAAGTAAAGCTGCCTCTACACTGTCCCATCAAACACACCCAGGGCAGGTACAGCACGGGTTAGATACAGAGTAAAACTCCCTCGACATTATTCCATCTAACATTCCTAGGGCAGGTACAGCACGGGTTCGATACAGAGAAAAGCTTCCTTTGCATTGTCCCACCAAACACTCCCAGGGGAGGTACAGCATGGGTTAGATACAGAGTAAAGCTCGCTCTATACTGTCCCATCAAACACTCCGAGGGCAGGTACAGCACGGGTTAGATACAGAGTAAAGCTCCCTCTACACTATCCCATCAGACACTCCGAGGGCAGGTACAGCACGGGTTAGATACAGAGTAAAGCTCCCTCTATACTGTCCCATCAAACACTCCCAGGGCAGGTACAGCACGGGTTAGATACAGAGTAAAGCTCCCTCTACACTGTCCCATCAAACACTCCCAGGGCAGGTACAGCACGGGTTAGATACAGAGTAAAGCTCCCTCTACACTGTCCCATCAAACACTCCAGGGCAGGTACAGCACAGGTTAGATACAGAGTAAAGCTCCCTCTACACTGTCCCATCAAACACTCCAGGGCAGGTACAGCACGGGTTAGATACAGAGTAAAGCTCCCTCTACACTGTCCCATCAAACACTCCCAGGGCAGGTACAGCACGGGTTAGATACAGAGTAAAGCTCCCTCTACACTGTCCCATCAAACACTCCCAGGGCAGGTACAGCACGGGTTAGATACAGAGTAAAGCTCCCTCTACACTGTCCCATCAAACACTCCCAGGGCAGGTACAGCACGGGTTAGATACAGAGTAAAGCTCCCTCTACACTGTCCCATCAAACACTCCCAGGGCAGGTACAGCACGGGTTAGATACAGAGTAAAGCTCCCTCTACACTGTCCCATCAAACACTCCCAGGGCAGATGCAGCACGGGTTAAATACAGAGTAAAGCTCCCTTTACACTGTCCCATCAAACACTCCCAGGGCAGGTACAGCACGGGTTAGATACAGAGTAAAGCTCCCTCTACACTGTCTCATCAAACACTCCCAGGGCAGGTACAGCACGGGTTAGATACAGAGTAAAGCTCCCTGTACACTGTCCCATCAAACACTCCCAGGGCAGGACAGCACGGGTTACATACAGAGTAAAGCTCCCTTACACTATCCCATCAAACACTCCAAGGGCAGGTACAGCACAGGTTAGATACAGAGTAAAGCTCCCTGTACACTGTCCCATCAAACACTCCCAGGGCAGGTACAGCACGGGTAGATACAGAGTAAAGCTCCCTCTGCATTGTCCCATCAAACACTCCCAGGGCAGGTACCGCACGGGTTAGATACAGAGTAAAGCTCCCTTTACACTGTCCCATCAAACACTCCCAGGGCTGGTACAGCACGGGTTAAATACAGAGTAAAGCTCCCTTTACACTATCTCATCAAACACTCACAGGGTAGGTACAGCACAGGTTAGATACAGAGCAAAGCTCCCTGTACACTGTCCAATCAAACAGTCCCAGGGCAGGTGCAGCACGGGTTACATACAGAGTAAAGCTCCCTTTACACTATCCCATCAAACACTCTCAGGGCAGGTACAGCGCGGGTTAGATACAGAGTAAAGCTCCCTCTACACTGTCCCATCAAACACTCCCAGGTCAGATGCAGTACAGGTTAGATACAGCGTAATGCTCCCTCTACACTGTCCCATCAAACACTCCCAGGGCAGGCACAGCACAGGTTAGATACAGAGTAAAACTCCCTCTACATTATCCCATCTAACATTCCCAGGGCAGTACAGCACAGGTTCGATACAGAGTAAAGCTCCCTCTGCATTGTCCCACCAAACACTCCCAGGGCAGGTACAGCACGGGTTAGATACAGAGTAAAGCTCCCTCTACACTGTCCCATCAAACACTCCCAGGGCAGGTACAGCACGGGTTAGATACAGAGTAAAGCTCCCTCTACACTGTCCCATCAAACACTCCCAGGGCAGGTACAGCAAGGGTTAGATACAGAGTAAAGCTCCTCTACACTGTCCCATCAAACACTCCCAGGGCAGGTACAGCACGGGTTAGATACAGAGTAAAGCTCCCTCTACACTGTCCCATCAAACACTCCCAGGGCAGGTACAGCACGGGTTAGATACAGAGTAAAGCTCCCTCTACACTGTCCCATCAAACACTCCCAGGGCAGGTACAGCACGGGTTAGATACAGAGTAAAGCTCCCTCTACACTGTCCCATCAAACACTCCAGGGCAGGTACAGCACGGGTTAGATACAGAGTAAAGCTCCCTCTACACTGTCCCATCAAACACTCCCAGGGCAGGTACAGCACGGGTTAGATACAGAGTAAAGCTCGCTCCATACTGTCCCATCAAACACTCACAGGGCAAGTACAGCATTGGTTAGATGCAGAGTAAAACTCCATCGACACTATCCCATCACACACTCCCAGGGCTGGTACAGTACAGGGTTAGATACAGAGTAAAGCTCCCTCTACACTGTCCCATCAAACACTCCCAGGGCAGGTACAGCACGGGTCAGATACAGAGTAAAGCTCCCTTTACACTATCCCATCAAACACTCTCAGGGCAGGTACAGCACGGGTTAGATACAGAGTAAAGCTCCCTCTACAGTGTCCCATCAAACACTCCCAGGGCAGATGCAATACAGGTTAGATACAGCGTAAAGCTCCCTCTACACTGTGCCCATCACACACTCCCAGGGCAGGTACAGCACGGGTTAGATACAAAGTAAAGCTCCCTCCGCACTGTCCCATCAAACAGTCCAAGGGCAGATACAGCACGGGTTAAATACAGAGTAAAGCTCCCTCTACACTGTCCCATCAAACACTCCCAGGGCAGGTACAGCACGGGTTAGATACAGAGTAAAGCTCCCTCTACACTGTCCCATCAAACACTCCCAGGGCAGGTACAGCACGGTTAGATACAGAGTAAAGCTCCCTCTACACTGTCCCATCAAACACTCCAGGGCAAGTACAGCACAGGTTAGATACAGAGTAAAGCTCCCTCTACACTGTCCCATCAAACACTCCCAGGGCAGGTACAGCACGGGTTAGATACAGAGTAAAGCTCCCTCTACACTGTCCCATCAAACACTCCCAGGGCAGGTACAGCACGGGTTAGATACAGAGTAAAGCTCCCTCTACACTGTCCCATCAAACACTCCCAGGGCAGGTACAGCACAGGTTAGATACAGAGTAAAGCTCCCTCTACACTGTCCCATCAAACACTCCCAGGGCAGGTACAGCACGGGTTAGATACAGAGTAAAGCTCCCTCTACACTGTCCCATCAAACACTCCAGGGCAGGTACAGCACGGGTTAGATACAGAGTAAAGCTCCCTCTACACTGTCCCATCAAACACTCCCAGGTCAGATGCAGTACAGGTTAGATACAGCGTAAAGCCTTCTCTACACTGTCCCATCAAACACTCCCAGGGCAGGCACAGCACAGGTTAGATACAGAGTAAAACTCCCTCTACATTATCCCATCTAACATTCCCAGGGCAAGTACAGCACAGGTTCGATACAAAGTAAAGCTCCCTCTGCATTGTCCCACCAAACACTCCCAGGGCAGGTACAGCACGGGTTAGATATAGAGTAAGGCTCCCTCGATACTGTCCCATCAAACACTCGCAGGGCAGGTACAGCACGGGTTAGATACAGAGCAAAGCTCTCCGTACACTGTCGCATCAAACACTCCCAGGGCAGGTACAGCACGGGTTACGTACAATGTAAAGCTCCCCTACACTGTCCAATCAAACACTCCCAGGGCAGGTACAGCAAGGGTTAAATACAGAGCACAGCTCCGTCTGCACCGTCCCATCAAACACTCCCAGGAAAGGTACAGTACGGGGTTAGATACAGAGTAAAGCTCCCTTTACACTATCCCATCAAACACTCCCAGGGCAGGTGCAGCACGGGTTAGATACAGAGTAAGGCTCCCTCTACGCTGTCCCATTAAACACTCCCAGGGCAGGTACAGCACGGGTGAGATACAGAGTAAAGCTCCCTCTACACTGTCCCATCAAACACTTCCAGGGCAGGTACAGCACGGGTTAGATACAGAGTAAAGCTCCCTCTGCATTGTCCCACCAAACACTCCCAGGGTAGGTACAGCACGGGTTAGATACAGAGTAAAGCTCGCTCCATACTGTCCCATCAAACACTCCAAGGGCAGGTACAGCACGAGTTAGGTACATAGTAAAACTCGCTCTATACTGTCCCATCAAACACTCACAGGGCAAGTACAGCATTGGTTAGATGCAGAGTAAAACTCCATCGACACTATCCCATCAAACACTCCCAGGGCTGGTACAGCACAGATTAGATACAGAGTAAAGCTCCCACTGCACTGTCCATCAAACACTGCCAGGGTAGGTACAGTACAGGGCTAGATACAGAGTAAAGCTCCCTCTACACTGTCCCATCAAACACTCCCAGGGCAGGTACAGCACGGGTCAGATACAGAGTAAAGCTCCCTGTACACTGTCCCATCAAACAGTCCCAGGGCAGGTGCAGCACGGGTTACATACAGAGTAAAGCTCCCTTTACACTATCCCATCAAACACTCTCAGGGCAGGTACAGCACGGGTTAGATACAGAGTAAAGCTCCCTCTACACTGTCCCATCAAACACTCCCAGGGCAGGTACAGCACGGGTTAGATACATAGTAGTGCTCACTCTACACTATCCCATTAAACACTCCCAGGGCAGGTACAGCACAGGTTAGAAACCGAGTAAAGCTCCCTCTACACTGTCCCATCCAACACTTCCAGGGCAGGTACAGCACGGGATAGATACAGAGTAAAGCTCCCTCGACACTGTCCTTTCAAACACTCGCAGGGCAGTTACAGCACAGGTTAGATACAGCACAAAGCTCCCTCTACACTGTCCCATCAAACACTCCAAGGGCAGGTACAGCACGAGTTAGGTACATAGTAAAACTCGCTCTATACTGTCCCATCAAACACTCCCAGGGCAGGTACAGCGCGGGTTACATACAGAGTAAAGCTCCCTCTACACTGTCCCATCAACCAGTCCGAGGGCAGGTACAGCACGGGTTAGATACACAGTTAAGCTCCCACTACACTGTCCCATCAAACTCTCCCAGGGCAGGTACAGCACGGGTTAGATACAGAGTAAAGCTCCCACTACACTGTCCCATCAAACACTCCCAGGGCAGGTACAGCACGGGTCAGATACAGAGTAAAGCTCCCACTACACTGTCCCATCAAACACTCCCAGGGCAGGTACAGCACGGGTTAGACACAGAGTAAAGCTCCCTCCACACTGTCCCATCAAACACTCCCAGGGCAAGTACAGCACGGGTTAGATACAGAGTAAGGCTCCCTCTACACTGTCCCATCAAACACTCCCAGGGCAGGTACAGCACGGGTTAGATACAGAGTAAAGCTCCCTCTACACTGTCCCATCAAACACTCCAGGGCAGGTACAGCACGGGTTAGATACAGAGTAAAGCTCCCTCTACACTGTCCCATCAAACACTCCCAGGGCAGGTACAGCACGGGTTAGATACAGAGTAAAGCTCCTCTACACTGTCCCATCAAACACTCCCAGGGCAGGTACAGCACGGTTAGATACAGAGTAAAGCTCCCTCTACACTGTCCCATCAAACACTCCCAGGGCAGGTACAGCACTGGTTAGATACAGAGTAAAGCTCCCTCTACACTGTCCCATCAAACACTCCCAGGGCAGGTACAGCACGGTTAGATACAGAGTAAAGCTCCTCTACACTGTCCCATCAAACACTCTCAGGGCAGGTACAGCACGGGTTAGATACAGAGTAAAGCTCCTCTACACTGTCCCATCAAACACTCCAGGGCAGGTACAGCACGGGATAGATACAGAGTAAAGCTCCCTCGACACTGTCCTTTCAAACACTCGCAGGGCAGTTACAGCACAGGTTAGATACAGCACAAAGCTCCCTCTACACTGTCCCATCAAACACTCCAAGGGCAGGTACAGCACGAGTTATGTACATAGTAAAACTCGCTCTATACTGTCCCATCAAACACTCCCAGGGCAGGTACAGCGCAGGTTACATACAGAGTAAAGCTCCCTCTACACTGTCCCATCAACCAGTCCGAGGGCAGGTACAGCACGGGTTAGATACACAGTTAAGCTCCCACTACACTGTCCCATCAAACTCTCCCAGGGCAGGTACAGCACGGGTTAGATACAGATGAAAGATCACTCTATACTGTCCCATCAAACACTCCCAGGGCAAGTACAGCACTGGTTAGATACAGAGTAAAGCTCCCACTACACTGTCCCATCAAACTCTCCCAGGGCAGGTACAGCACGGGTTAGATACAGATGAAAGATCACTCTATACTGTCCCATCAAACACTCCCAGGGCAAGTACAGCACTGGTTAGATACACAGTAAAGCTCCCACTACACTGTCCCATCAAACACTCCCAGGGCAGGTACAGCACGGGTCAGATACAGAGTAAAGCTCCCACTACACTGTCCCATCAAACACTCCCAGGGCAGGTACAGCACGGGTTAGATACAGAGTACAGCTCCCTCGACACTGTCCCATCATACACTTCCAGGGCAGGTACAGCACGGGTTAAATACAGAGTTAAGCTCCCCCTGCACTGTCCCATCAAACACTCCCAGGGCTGGTACAGCGCGGGTTACATACAGAGTAAAGCTCCCTCTACACTGTCCCATCAAACACTCCCAGGGCAGGTACAGCACAGGTTAGATACAGAGTAAAGCTCCCTCTACACTGTCCCATCAAACACTCCCAGGGCAGGTACAGCACAGGTTAGATACAGAGTAAAGCTCCCTCTGCATTGTCCCACCAAACACTCCCAGGGTAGGTACAGCACGGGTTAGATACAGAGTAAAGCTCCCTCGACACTGTCCCATCAAACACTTCAGGGGCAGGTACAGCACGGATTAGATACAAAGTAAAGCTGCCTCTACACTGTCCCATCAAACACTCCCAGGGCAGGTACAGCACGGGTTAGATACAGAGTAAAACTCCCTCGACATTATTCCATCTAACATTCCTAGGGAAGGCACAGCACGGGTTCGATACAGAGAAAAGCTTCCTTTGCATTGTCCCACCAAACACTCCCAGGGGAGGTACAGCATGGGTTAGATACAGAGTAAAGCTCGCTCTATACTGTCCCATCAAACACTCCGAGGGCAGGTACAGCACGGGTTAGATACAGAGTAAAGCTCCCTCTACACTGTCCCATCAGACACTCCCAGGGCAGGTACAGCACAGGTTAATACAGAGTAAAGCTCCCTTACACTATCCCATCAAACACTCCAGGGCAGGTACAGCACGGGTTAGATACAGAGTAAAGCTTCCTCTATACTGTCCCATCAAACACTTCCAGGGCAGGTACAGCACAGGTTAAATGCAGAGTAAAGCTCCCTCTGCACTGTCCCATCAAAAACTCCCAGGGCAGGTACAGCAAGGGGTTAGACACTGAGTAAATCTCCCTCTACATTGTCCCATCACACACTCCCAGGGCAGGTACAGCACGGGTTAGATACAAAGTAAAGCTCCCTCCGCACTGTCCCATGAAACAGTCCAAGGGCAGATACAGCACGGGTTAGATACAGAGTAAAGCTCCCTCTGCATTGTCCCACCAAACACTCCCAGGGTAGGTACAGCACGGGTTAGATACAGAGTAAAGCTCGCTCCATACTGTCCCATCAAACACTCCAAGGGCAGGTACAGCACGAGTTAGGTACATAGTAAAACTCGCTCTATACTGTCCCATCAAACACTCACAGGGCAAGTACAGCATTGGTTAGATGCAGAGTAAAACTCCATCGACACTATCCCATCAAACACTCCCAGGGCTGGTACAGCACAGATTAGATACAGAGTAAAGCTCCCACTGCACTGTCCATCAAACACTGCCAGGGTAGGTACAGTACAGGGCTAGATACAGAGTAAAGCTCCCTCTACACTGTCCCATCAAACACTCCCAGGGCAGGTACAGCACGGGTCAGATACAGAGTAAAGCTCCCTGTACACTGTCCCATCAAACAGTCCCAGGGCAGGTGCAGCACGGGTTACATACAGAGTAAAGCTCCCTTTACACTATCCCATCAAACACTCTCAGGGCAGGTACAGCACGGGTTAGATACAGAGTAAAGCTCCCTCTACACTGTCCCATCAAACACTCCCAGGGCAGGTACAGCACGGGTTAGATACATAGTAGTGCTCACTCTACACTATCCCATTAAACACTCCCAGGGCAGGTACAGCACAGGTTAGAAACCGAGTAAAGCTCCCTCTACACTGTCCCATCCAACACTTCCAGGGCAGGTACAGCACGGGATAGATACAGAGTAAAGCTCCCTCTACACTGTCCTTTCAAACACTCGCAGGGCAGTTACAGCACAGGTTAGATACAGCACAAAGCTCCCTCTACACTGTCCCATCAAACACTCCAAGGGCAGGTACAGCACGAGTTAGGTACATAGTAAAACTCGCTCTATACTGTCCCTTCAAACACTCCCAGGGCAGGTACAGCGCGGGTTACATACAGAGTAAAGCTCCCTCTACACTGTCCCATCAACCAGTCCGAGGGCAGGTACAGCACGGGTTAGATACACAGTTAAGCTCCCACTACACTGTCCCATCAAACTCTCCCAGGGCAGGTACAGCACGGGTTAGATACAGAGTAAAGCTCCCACTACACTGTCCCATCAAACACTCCCAGGGCAGGTACAGCACGGGTCAGATACAGAGTAAAGCTCCCACTACACTGTCCCATCAAACACTCCCAGGGCAGGTACAGCACGGGTTAGACACAGAGTAAAGCTCCCTCCACACTGTCCCATCAAACACTCCCAGGGCAAGTACAGCACGGGTTAGATACAGAGTAAGGCTCCCTCTACGCTGTCCCATTAAACACTCCCAGGGCAGGTACAGCACGGGTGAGATACAGAGTAAAGCTCCCTCTACACTGTCCCATCAAACACTTCCAGGGCAGGTACAGCACGGGTTAGATACAGAGTAAAGCTCCCTCTGCATTGTCCCACCAAACACTCCCAGGGTAGGTACAGCACGGGTTAGACACAGAGTAAAGCTCGCTCCATACTGTCCCATCAAACACTCCAAGGGCAGGTACAGCACGAGTTAGGTACATAGTAAAACTCGCTCTATACTGTCCCATCAAACACTCACAGGGCAAGTACAGCATTGGTTAGATGCAGAGTAAAACTCCATCGACACTATCCCATCAAACACTCCCAGGGCTGGTACAGCACAGATTAGATACAGAGTAAAGCTCCCTTTACACTATCCCATCAAACACTCTCAGGGCAGGTACAGCACGGGTTAAATACAGAGTAAAGCTTCCTCTATACTGTCCCATCCAACACTTCCAGGGCAGGTACAGCACGGGATAGATACAGAGTAAAGCTCCCTCGACACTGTCCTTTCAAACACTCGCAGGGCAGTTACAGCACAGGTTAGATACAGCACAAAGCTCCCTCTACACTGTCCCATCAAACACTCCAAGGGCAGGTACAGCACGAGTTATGTACATAGTAAAACTCGCTCTATACTGTCCCATCAAACACTCCCAGGGCAGGTACAGCGCAGGTTACATACAGAGTAAAGCTCCCTCTACACTGTCCCATCAACCAGTCCGAGGGCAGGTACAGCACGGGTTAGATACACAGTTAAGCTCCCACTACACTGTCCCATCAAACTCTCCCAGGGCAGGTACAGCACGGGTTAGATACAGATGAAAGATCACTCTATACTGTCCCATCAAACACTCCCAGGGCAAGTACAGCACTGGTTAGATACAGAGTAAAGCTCCCACTACACTGTCCCATCAAACTCTCCCAGGGCAGGTACAGCACGGGTTAGATACAGATGAAAGATCACTCTATACTGGCCCATCAAACACTCCCAGGGCAAGTACAGCACTGGTTAGATACACAGTAAAGCTCCCACTACACTGTCCCATCAAACACTCCCAGGGCAGGTACAGCACGGGTCAGATACAGAGTAAAGCTCCCACTACACTGTCCCATCAAACACTCCCAGGGCAGGTACAGCACGGGTTAGATACAGAGTACAGCTCCCTCGACACTGTCCCATCATACACTTCCAGGGCAGGTACAGCACGGGTTAAATACAGAGTTAAGCTCCCCCTGCACTGTCCCATCAAACACTCCCAGGGCTGGTACAGCGCGGGTTACATACAGAGTAAAGCTCCCTCTACACTGTCCCATCAAACACTCCCAGGGCAGGTACAGCACAGGTTAGATACAGAGTAAAGCTCCCTCTACACTGTCCCATCAAACACTCCCAGGGCAGGTACAGCACAGGTTAGATACAGAGTAAAGCTCCCTCTGCATTGTCCCACCAAACACTCCCAGGGTAGGTACAGCACGGGTTAGATACAGAGTAAAGCTCCCTCGACACTGTCCCATCAAACACTTCAGGGGCAGGTACAGCACGGATTAGATACAAAGTAAAGCTGCCTCTACACTGTCCCATCAAACACTCCCAGGGCAGGTACAGCACGGGTTAGATACAGAGTAAAACTCCCTCGACATTATTCCATCTAACATTCCTAGGGAAGGCACAGCACGGGTTCGATACAGAGAAAAGCTTCCTTTGCATTGTCCCACCAAACACTCCCAGGGGAGGTACAGCATGGGTTAGATACAGAGTAAAGCTCGCTCTATACTGTCCCATCAAACACTCACAGGGCAAGTACAGCATTGGTTAGATGCAGAGTAAAACTCCATCGACACTATCCCATCAAACACTCCCAGGGCTGGTACAGCACAGATTAGATACAGAGTAAAGCTCCCTTTACACTATCCCATCAAACACTCTCAGGGCAGGTACAGCACGGGTTAGATACAGAGTAAGCTCCCCTCTACACTGTCCCATCAAACACTCCCAGGGCAGGTACAGCACGGGTTACATACAGAGTAAAGCTCCCTCTACACTGTCCCATCAAACACTCCCAGGGCAGGTACAGCACAGGTTAGATACAGAGTAAAGCTCCCTCTGCATTGTCCCATCATACACTCCAGGGCAGGTACAGCACGGGTTAGATACAGAGTAAAGCTCCCTCTGACACTGTCCCATCAAACACTCCCAGGGCAGGTACAGCACGGGATTAGATACAGAGTAAAGCTCCCTCTACATTGTCCCATCAAACACTCCCAGGGCAGGTACAGCACGGGTTAGATACAGAGTAAAGCTCCCTCTTCACTGTCCCATCAAACACTCCCAGGGCAGGTACAGCAAGGGTTAGATACAGAGTAAAGCTCCTCTACACTGTCCCATCAAACACTCCAGGGCAGGTACAGCACGGGTTAGATACAGAGTAAGCTCCCTCTACACTGTCCCATCA
>JASTWF010002562.1:0-22563 GCA_030390025.1 Squalus acanthias | reverse complement strand
CCTCAGACAGTGCAGCGCTCCCTCAGTACTGCCCCTCCGACAGTGCTGCACTCCCTCAGTACTGCCCCTCCGACAGTGTGGGGCTCCCTCAGTACTGCCCCTCCGACAGTGCAGCACTCCCTCAGTACTGCCCCTCCGACAGTGCAGCGCTCCCTCAGTACTGCCCCTCCGACAGTGCGGGGCTCCCTCAGTACTGCCCCTCCGACAGTGCAGCACTCCCTCAGTACTGCCCCTCCGACAGTGCAGCGCTCCCTCAGTACTGCCCCTCCGACAGTGCGTCGCTCCCTCAGTACTGCCCCTCCGACAGTGCAGCGCTCCCTCAGTACTGCCCCTCCGACAGTGCGGCTCTCCCTCAGTACTGCCCCTCCAAGAGTGCGGCGCTCCCTCAGTACTGCCCCTCCGACAGTGCAGCGCTCCCTCAGTACTGCCCCTCTGACAGTGCGGCGCTCCCTCAGTACTGCCCCTCTGACAGTGCGGCGCTCCCTCAGTACTGCCCCTCCGACAGTGCGGCGCTCCCTCAGTACTGCCCCTCCGACAGTGCGGTACTCCCTCAGTACCGCCCCTCCGACAGTGCGGTGCTCCCTCAGTACTGCCCCTCCGACAGTGCGGCGCTCCCTCAGTACCGCCCCTCCGACAGTGCGGCTCTCCCTCAGTACTGCCCCTCCGACAGTGCGGGGCTCCCTCAGTACTGCACACTTCGAGATACAACACACTTAGAGTGGAAGCAAAAGATGAAATGATGGGAGAACAGGAGGTACTGAAGAAAAGTGTGCAAGGAGAGAGTGAGTGAAATGTTCGGCCGTGAGAGAGAACGCAAAGATTGACAGAAACCGATGAACTGAGCGACAGACAGATAGAGAACGAGGAGCGGCGTGGAAGAAAGTCTAAAGGAAGAAATAGAGAGAGAGAAGGAGGCTCACTGCTCAGCAAAATTTCCTTCATCCTACAATTGGTGGCCGCGCCTTCAGCTGCCCGGTCCCTGAGCTCTGGAATTCCCTCCCTAAACCTCTCCGCCTCTCTCTCTCCTCCACTTAGACACTCCTTAGAACCTACCTCTTTGACCAAGCTTTTGGTCACCTGTCCTAATATCTCCTTTTGTGGTTATGCACCTGTGAAGGGCCGTGGGGGGACGTATTGCTATGTTAAAGGCGCTATATAAATGCAAGTTGAATGCTCGGATATAACTCCCCCTTCGGAACTCTCTGCCTGGGGAGTGCCGGAACTGAGTCACCTCTCCACAGAGGTGCAAAGAGAGAGGCAGCACGAGACATGTCAACCAGTCCAGTGATCACATTCTCCTTCCGCAGACTGGCTCACATGTTGGTCTCCAGTAATGGAAGTAATTGAGCAAGCAGGCCATAGATATGTATCGCGCAGGCTTGGGCTGATAAGTGGCAGCTAACACTTGCGCCACACAAGTGCCAGGCAATGACTTTCTCCAACAAGCGAGAGTCTAACCACCGCCCCTTGACATTCAATGGCATTACCATCGCCGAATCCCCCACCATCAACATCCTGGGGGTCACCATTGACCAGAAACTTAACTGGACCAGCCACATAAATACTGTGGCAACAAGAGCAGGTCAGAGGCTAGGTATTCTGCGGCGAGTGTCTCACCTCCTGACTCCCCAAAGCCTATCCACCATCTACAAGGCACAAGTCAGGAGTGTGATGGAATGCTCTCCACTTGCCTGGATGAGTGCAGCTCCAACAACACTCAAGAAGCTCGACACCATCCAGGACAAAGCAGCCCGCTTGATCGGCACCCCATCCACCACCTTAAACATTCACTCCCTCCACCACCGGCGCACCGTGGCTGCAGTGTGTACCATCTACAAGATGCACTGCAGCAACTCGCCAAGGCTTCTTCGGCAGCACCTCCCAAACCCGCGACCTCCTCCACCGAGAAGGACAAGGGCAGCAGGCGCATGGGAACACCACCACCTCCAAGTTCCCCTCCAAGTCACACACACCATCCTGACTTGGAAATATATCGGTCGTTCCTTCATCGTCGCTGGGTCAAAATCCTGGAACTCCCTCCCCAACAGCACTGTGGGAGCACCTTCACCACACGGACTGCAGCGGTTCAAGAAGGCGGCTCACCACCACCTCCTCAAGGGCGATTAGGGATGGGCAATAAATGCTGGCCTTGCCAGCGAAGCCCACATCCCATAAACAAATTTTTTAAAAAGGGACATCTTTCATACAGATAAGTGTGAGGTAATACATTTTGGTGGGAAGAATAAGGAAGCCGCATACTCCTATATATGCGTCTATATGGGCTTGAGCTGCAAAGGGTGCATATTCACAAATCATTAAAAGTAGTGACACAGGATAATAAGGCCACGAAACAAAAGTAAAGAAAACATTGGGGTTCATTTCCAGAGGGATAGAATTAGAAAGCAGAGACGTTCTGCTAAACTTGTGCAGAACCTTATGTTTGCCCACCCTCGGAGCACTGTGCACAGTTCGGGTCTCCGTATGACAGGAAGGTGTGTGTGATGA
Source organism: Squalus acanthias (assembly GCA_030390025.1). Lineage (NCBI taxonomy): Eukaryota > Metazoa > Chordata > Chondrichthyes > Squaliformes > Squalidae > Squalus > Squalus acanthias. Next base: position 20,058 of record JASTWF010002562.1, on the reverse strand, counting down.
TGCAGAGATGCCGGTGTTGGACTGGGGTGGACAAAAGTGAGAAGTCGCACAACACCAGGTTATAGTCCAACAGCTTTATTTGAAATCACAAGCTTTCGGAGCGGATGCTCCTTCGTCAGGTGAAGTGAAGAGGTGCATATAGGCACGGCATATATAGTCAGAGAACACTGCCAGGTGACTACAGTTAATCTTTCCGACTGCCCTTTATCACACCTCGGCAGAGAGATAATCACGGCAATCAAAGGGGTGGATGGTGTCCGAACAGGTCAGTCAGGAAGACAATGGCCCAGAAATTAAACATCGATGGTTCCCGCGGGGGTAAGGTTTCCCCGCGATATCGCACTCCGCGCCTACCTTTTTGTTTGGGGCCCACACGAACTTTAGTTTCAGAGCCTCTCCCTGTTGCAACCGTGCAGTGCTTGCGTATCCCAGAGGCGCAATTAGTTTGTGCGAGCTCTGGGATCACGTGATTCAGTTAGAGCCAATGGCAGCACACCATCTTTCATTCAGTTTTGACAGCAAGGGCTGTCAAAGCTATGAATACTACAAGCCCCCAAAAGAACAGCTAAACCTCAATTAATTTTTTTTAAAAAGCCATCACATTAATAAAATAAGTATAGTTAAATAAATTTACCACTTTACACAAAAAATTTAATTTTGAAAAAATTTAAAATCTTTTTAAAAGTTATAAAAATAAACTTACCTTTCTTTAAAGTCTCTAAAAAAGATAAACCTGTTGAAAAAAAATTAAAATAACACTTAATTAACTACTTACCTTGTTAAAAGGGTGTCCTACGCCTGCTTTCTTTATGTGTAAAATCTTCACCACTTACCTGCGCGTTCAAAGCTGAAAAAAAAACTAAGTACGCTGCGTGCGCACAACCTGTAGTGCGCACGCGGTTCACTGAGGAACCGCCCCCTTCGCAATACACGAAGTGCCGGTTTCCCGCGCATGCGCAGTGCATGCAGGAAACCGGCAACTCGGGACCAAATACGCGAGAGTACACAGTGCTTACTCTCCCGTATTAGTTCTAATTTTCGGGCCATTACATCAAAGACAATAGCAAAATGCAACAAAGACAATGAGCTGGGGTCACAATGGGTCAAATGTGGCAGAGGCTGGAATCAGTATGGAAAACCCGGCTGGAGAAAGTGCGAACAAGATTGACAAGGATGAGACCAGAACTGAGAACTTATGACGATCAGAAAAGATTGAACTGATCTGGAACAGAATTGGGGCTCTTTTCTCTAGAATAGAGAAGGCTGAGGGGTGACCTGATCGGGGTCTTTAAGATTCTGAAAGGGTTCGAGAGGGTTGACGGAGAGAAGATGTTTCGAATTGCGGGGGAGACCAGAACTCGGGGCCATAAATATAAGTCACTAATAAATCCAATGGGGAAGTTCAGGTTAACTCAGTGCGTGTCTGATCTGTAAATGCTTAACAGAAGAAAGTTTGTTTCCTGATAGATGACTCATTCCTTTCATAAGAACATAAGAAATAGGAGCAGGAGACGGCCATTCGGCCCTTTGAGCCTGCTCCGTCATTCAATGAGATCATGGCTGATCTTCGACCTCATCTCCACTTTCCTGCACTATCTCCATATCCCTTGATTCCCTTAATATCCAAAAATCTATCGATCTCTGTCTTGAATATACTCAACGACTGAGCCTCCACAGCCCTCTGAGGTAGAGAATTCCAAAGATTCACCACCCTCTGAGTGAAGAAATTCCTCCTCATCTCAGTCCGAAATGGCCGACCTCTTATTCTGAGACTGTGACCCCTGGTTCTAGACTCCCCAGCCAGGGGAAACATCCTCCCAGCATCTACCCTGTCAAGCTTTGTAAGATATTTGTATGTTTCAGTGAGATCACCTCTCATTCTTCTAAACTCTAGAGAATATAGGCCTAGTCTACTCAATCTCTCCTCATAGGACAATCCCCCATCCCAGGAACCAGTCTGGTGAATCTTCGTTGCACTCCCTCTATGGCAAGTATATCCTTCCTTAGGTATGGAGACCAAAACTGCACACAGTACTCCATGTGTGGTCTCACCAGGGCCCTATATAATTGCAGTAAGACATCTTTACTCTTATACTCAAATCCTCTTGTAATAAAGGCCAACATAACATTTGCTTTCCTAATTGCTTGCTGTACCTTCATGTTAACTTTCAGTGATTCGTGTACAAGGACACCCAGGTCCCTCTGAACACCAACATTTCCCAATCTCTCACCATTTCAAAAATACTCTGCTTTTCTATTTTTCCTACCAAAGTGGATAACTTCACATTTCTCCACATTATATTCCATTTGCCACGTTCTTGCCCACTCACTTAGCCTGTCTATATCCCCTTGAACCCTCCTTGCGTCTTCCTCACAACTTACATTCCCACCCAGCTTTGTATCATCAGCAAACTTGGATATATTACATTTGGTCCCCTCATCCAAATCATTGATGTCGATTGTGAATAGCTGAGGCTCAAGCAGTGATCCTTGCGGTACCCTACTAGTTACAGCCTGCCAACCCGAAAATGACCCATTTATTCACACTCTGTTTTCTGTCCATTAACCAATCCTCAATCCATGCTAGTATATTACCCCAATCCCATGAGCCCTAATTTTGTTTAATAACCTCTTGTGTGGCACCTTATCGAATGCCTTCTGAAAATCCAAATACACCACATCCACTGGTTCCCCCTTATCTATTCTGCTAGTTACAACCTCAAAAACTCCAACAGATTTGACAAACACGATTTCCCTTTCATAAATCCGTGTTGACTCTGCCCAATCCTATTATTATTTTCTAAGTGCCCTGTTACCACGTCCTGAATAATAGATTCGAGCATTTTCCCTACTACTGATGTCAGGCTAACTGGTCTGTAGTTCCCCGTTTTCTCTCTGCCTCCTTTTTCTCACCTCTAGCCTCATTTACTGTGACTCTTCTATTGATGTTGATATTATTTTTGAAAGGACACTCAGGGTGGTAGCAGAACAAAGTAGCTAGGTGTAGCATAGAGCAGAGTAGCATAGGGAGGCAAAATATTTTCACAGCCTATATTTTAACAGTTGCACATATACACTGCAAATTCAAAACATTCACATTTTTTTAATTCATTCATGGGATGTGGGCGTCAATGGCAAGGCCAGGCATTAATTGCCCATCCCTAATTGCCCTCGAGAAGGTGGTGGTGAGCTGCCTTCTTGAACCGCTGCAGAAGGTGCTCCCACAGTGCAGTTAGGGAGGGAGTTCCAGGATTTTGACCCAGTGATGATGAAGGAAACGGCCGATATACTTCCAAGTCAGGATGGTAACTTGGAGGGGAACTTGGAGGTGGTGGTGTTCCCATGCGCCTGCTGCCCTTGTCCTTCTAGGTGGAAGAGGTCGCGGGTTTGGGAGGTGCTGCTGAAGAAGCCTTGGCGAGTTGCTGCAGTGCATCTTGTAGATGGTACACACTGCAGCCACGGTGCGCCGGTGGTGGAGGGAGTGAGTGTTTAAGGTGGTGGATGGGGTGCCGATCAAGCGGGCTGCTTTGTCCTGGATGGTGTCGAGCTTCTTGAGTGTTGTTGGAGCTGCACGCATCCAGGCAAGTGGAGAGTATTCCATCACACTCCTGACTTGTGCCTTGTAGATGGAGGAAAGGCTTTGGAGAGTCAGGAGGTGAGACACTCGCCGCAGAATACCTAGCCTCTGACCTGCTCTTGTTGCCACAGTATTGATGTGGCTGGTCCAGTTAAGCTTCTGGTCAATGGTAACCCCCCAGGATGTTGATGGTGGGGTATTCGGTGATGGTAATGCCGTTGAATGTCAAGGGGTGGTGGTTAGACTCTTGCTTGTTGGAGATGGTCATTGCCTGGCACTTGTGTGGCGCGAATGTTACCTGCCACTTATCAACCCAAGCTTGAATGTAATTACCGCAGGTGTGACATCACACTACTGAAGCATCTTCAGACACCTGACACTTCCCTCAGTGACTGAGGTCACACCTGACCAACCCCCACCCCCCGCCAACAGTGACTAGGATTAGCCCGCACCCCTCACCCCCGGTGATTGTGACCGGGCACTGCCCCCGCAGCCTCACCCTCCCCCGCTCCGATGGCCGCGCTCCCAGGAACCTCCGGCGCCATCGATCCAGCACCACGAGCCCGGCCGGCAACTCAGGAACAGCAACCGGCGCCACGCGCCGAAAGAGCGCCCGATCGCGCAGGTACAGTGACTCACATAGAAACATAGAAGCATAGAAGATAGGAGCAGGAGTAGGCCATTCGGCCCCTCGAGCCTGCTCCGCCATTCAATGCGATCATGGCTGATCATCCAAACTCAGTACCCTGTCCCTGCCTTCTCCCCATATCCCTTGATACCTTTAGCTTTAGAGAAATATATCTAACTCCTTCTTGAATATATTTAATGAATTGGCTTCTACTGCCTTCTGTGGTAGAGAATTCCACAGGTTCACCACTCTCTGGGTGAAGAAATTCCTCCTCATCTCAGTCCTAAATGGCTTACCCCTTATCCTTAGACTGTGACCCCTGGTTCTGGACTCCCCCACCATCGGGAACATCCTTCCTGCATCTAGTCTGTCCAGTCCTGTTAGAAATTTATAAGTTTCAATGAGATCCCCTCTCATTCTTCTAAACTCCAGCGAGTATAAGCCCAATCGCCCCAATCTCTCCTCATACGTCATTCCTGCCATCCCAGGTATCAGTCTGGTGAATCTTCACTGCACTCCCTCCATGGCAAGAACATCCTTCCTCAGATAAGGCGACCAAAACTGCACACAATACTCAAGGTGTGGTCTTACCGAGGCCCTGTACAACTGCAGCAAGACATCCTTGTTCCTGTACTCGAATCCTCTCGCTATGAAGGCCAACATACCATTTGCCTTCTTAACCGCCTGCTGCACCTGCATGCTTACCTTCAGCGACTGGTGCACAAGGACACCCAGGTCTCGTTGCACTTCCCCTTTTCCCAATCTATTGCCATTCAGATAATAATCTGCCTTCCTGTTTTTGCCACCAAAGTGGATAACCTCACATTTATCCACGTTATACTGCATCTGCCACGCTTAATCCAGCCATTGTGCAGCTGAGCAGTAGAATACTGCGGATGCTGGAAATCTGAAATAACAAGAGAAAATGCTGGAAATACTCAGCAGGTCAGGCAGCATCTGTGGAGAGAGAAACAGAGTCAACGTTTCAGGTCGATGACCCTTTGTCAGAACTGGAAAGAGTTGGAGATGGAACAGGTTTTTAAGCAAGTGTAGGGGCAGGGAAAGGGGGAGGGGAGGAAAGAACAAAAGGGAAGGTCTGTGATAGGACGGAAGGCAGGAGAGATTAAGCGACAAAAGGGATGATGGTGCAAGGCAGGAGGAGATGGTAATCGGACAAGTTAAGAAACAAAAGATGGGTTTAGAAGAGGTATTTTGTCTTGCACCATCATCCCTTTTGTACCTCATCCAGGGACTGTATGGTCACCCGATACTGTTGATTCTGAGAATCATAGAAGCATAGAAAAATAGAAGCAGGAGTCGGCCATTCGGCTCTTCGAGCCTGCTCCGCCATTCAATATGATCATGGCTGATCCTCTATCTCAATACCATATTCCCGCTCTCTCCCCATACCCCTTGATGCCTTTTGTGTCTAGAAATCTATCCATCTCCTTCTTAAATATATTCAGTGACTTCGCCTCCACTGCCTTCTGGGGTAGAGAATTCCACAGGTTCACCGCCCTCTGAGTGAAGAAATTTCTCCTCATCTCAGTCCTAAAGGTCCTACCCCGTATCCTGAGACTGTGACCCCTCGTTCTAGACCCCCCCAGCCAGGGGAAACATCCTCCCTGCATCCAGTCTGTCTAGCCCTGTCAGAATTTTATACGTTTCAATGAGATCCCCCTCTCATTCTTCTAAACTCTAGTGAATACAGGCCTAGTCGACCCAATCTCTCCTCATACGACAGTCCTGCCCTCCCAGGAATCAGTCTGGTGAACCTTCGCTGCACTCCCTCTATGGCAAGTATATCCTTTCTGAGGTCATTGCTCCTCTGAAATTTCCTCCTATTCTCTAAATAAACCGTGCTCTACTCTTGCAACTCTCTGCAAACAACTGTGTTGCAACCCAGGCTCATTATCATCTGTGCCACTTCCTCTTAAACCCAACCTTGCCATCGACTGATCATAACCCTGTGACGCCCTTCGCTCTCTCTCCAATTTCTTTCAACTTTGATATGGATATGGAATGTTGGCCCTTATTGCAATGGGGATGGAATCTAAAAGTAGGGATGTCCCGCTACAACTGTGCAGGGCGTTGGTGAGACCAGCCCTGGAGTACTGCGTGCAGTTTTGGTCTCCTTATTTAAGGAGGGATATACTCGCATTGGAGGCAGTGCAGAGAAGGTTCACTGGGTTGATTACTGAGATGAAAAGGTTGTCTTATGAGGAAAGATTGAGCAGGTTGGGCCTATACTCATTGGAGTTTGGAAGAATGAGAGGTGATCTTATTGAAATATATAAGATTCTGAGGGGGATTGACAGTGTAGATGCTGGGAGGATGTTTCCCCTCGTGGGGGAATCCAGAACTAGGGAGCATAGTTTCAGAATAAGGGGTCGCCCATTTAAATCAGAGATGAGGAGGAATTTCTTCTCTCAGAGGATCGTGAATCGTTGGAATTCTCTGCCCCAGAGAGCTGTGGAGGCGGAGTCATTGAATATATTCAAGGCGGAGATTGACAGATATTCGAGCTACAGGGTAATCAAGGGTTATGGGGAGCGGGCGGGAAAGTGGAGTTGAGGCCAAGATCAGATCAGCCATGATCTTATCGAATGGCGGAGCAGGCTCGAGGGGCCAAATGGCCGACTCCTGCTCCTATTTCTTATGTTCTTATATTGTCTTTAACCTGTCACCTCGGTGTTCTGAGTTTCCAGTGGGTGCATCTCAACAACAACAACTTGCATTTATGTAGCATCTTTAAGGTGGTAAAACGTTCCAAGGCGCTTCACTGGAGCGTAATCAGAAAAAATCTGATACCGAGCCACCTAAGGAGATATTGAAGATATTGGCCCAGAAATTCGGCTCCCTGGCTCCCTGGTACGTTGCAGTAAAGGATGCTCCAGAGCATGGTACATCAGCGAGACCATGCAGACACTGAGACAATGTATGAACGGACACCGCGCAACAATCGGCAGGCAGGAGGGTTGCCTCCCAGTCGGGGAACACTTCAGCAGCCAGGGGCATTCAGCCTCGGATCTGCGGGTAAGCGTTCTCCAAGGCGGCCTTCGGGATACACGACAGCGCAAAATCATAGAGCAGAAACTGATAGCCAAGTTCCGCACTCATGAGGATGGCCTCAATCGCGATATCGGGTTCATGTCACGATACAGAACGTGACTTGACATCATGGCCGGTCTTCCCAGGTGTTTGTTTTTTTTTTAAAAAGACTAACACAAGAACCAACACAAATTGACAGGATATGCAGCCAGCAGGTGGTTTGACACGTTGGACCCCCTGGGACACATCTCATTGTCTTGGCTGTGCTCTTAGTGTGTCTTTGATGTAGGGAAAGATTTGAATAGATTTTGTCTGTGTTTAAATTGTGAATTCTGGGAGATTCTCTCACTGCTAACCTACCTGAGGAAGGAGCGAACCGCTCCGAAAGCTTGTAAAATTAAATAAATCTGTTGGACTATAACCTGGTGTTGTGCGACTTCTCATTTTTGTCCTTATTTAAGGAGGGATGTACTTGCAAGGATCCCGTGCGCACCTCCCTACCGCGCCTGCCGTTGACCTCTGGGCCCGCGGGGACTTCAGCTCCTGGGCCTCCTACAGCTGCCGGCGCGCAGTGCTTGTGTGTCCCAGGGGCGTAGTTAGTGCGATGCATCCCCTGGGATCACGTGGGCCATGGAGAGCCAATGAACAGTAGACCATCTTTCATTCACAGATTTGACAGGAAGACCTGTCCAATCTATGAATTGAAATCGGCCCCAAAACAACACTTAAACTTCAAATAAATTTTTTTTAAAACCATCACATTTTTAAAATAACTATAAGTTAAATAAATTAACTACTTTAAACAAAAACTTAAATATTTGAAAAAATTAAAATACTTTTTAACAGTGCTAAAAATAAACTTACCTTTCTTTAAAGTATCTAAAAAAGATAAACCTGTTGAAAAAATGTTTAAATTGTAATTAATTAACCACTTACCTTGTTAAAAACGGGTCCTGCACTTCCTTTTTAAATGCGCAGGTTCTTCAATACTTACCCTCCCGGAGAAACCTGAAAAAAAACCTAAGTTCGCTGCGTGCGCGCAGCCTCTCCCGCGCACGCGGTTCACCTCTGAACCGCTCCCTTCACGAGACCGGGAGTTCCGGTTTCCCGCGCATGCGCAGTGCATGCAGGAAACCGACACTTCAGGAGGCCTTACGGGTGAGTACACAGCGCGTACTCACCCGGCAAGTGCCGAATTTTTGGCCCTATAAGGACAGGTGACCAAAAGCTTGGTCAAAGAGGCCGGTTTCAAGGAGCGTCACAAAGGAGGAGAGAGAGGCGGAGAGGTTTAGGGAGGGAATTCCAGAGCTCGGGGGCCCAGGCGGCTGAAGGCACGGCCACCAATGGTGGAGCGATGGAAATCGGGGAATGCGCAAGAGGCCGGAATTGGAGGAGCGCAGAGATCCTGGAGGGCTGGAGGAGGTTAGCGAGATATGGCCTCTTCATAGAAACATAGAAGATAGGAGCGGGAGTAGGCCATTCGGCCCCTCGAGCCTGCTCCCCCATTTAATGAGATCATGGCTGATCATCCAAATTCAGTACCCTGTCCCTGCTTTCTCCCCATATCCCTTGATCCCTTTAGCCTTAAGAAATATATCTAACTACATCTTGAATATATTTAATGAATTGGCCTCAACTGCCTTGTGTGGTAGAGAATTCCACAGGTTCACCACTCTCTGGGTCAAGAAATTCCTCCTCATCTCAGTCCTAAATGGCTTACCCCTTATCCTTAGACTGTGACCCCTGTTTCTGGACACCCCCCGCCATCGGGAACATCGGGAGTCTGTCTAGTCCTGTTAGAATTTTATAAGTTTCAATGAGATCCCCTCTCATTCTTCTAAACTCTAGCGAATACAAGCCCAATCGACCCAATCTCTCTTCATACGTCATTCCTGCCATCCCAGGTATCAGTCTGGTGAATCTTCGCTGCACTCCCTCCATGGCAAGAACATCCTTCCTCAGATAAGGCGACCAAAACTGCACACAATACTCAAGGTGTGGTCTCACCAAGGCCCTGTACAACTGCAGCAAGACATCCTTGCTCCTGTACTCGAATCCTCTCGCCATGAAGGCCAACATACCATTTGCCTTCTTCACCGCCTGCTGCACCTGCATGCTTACCTTCAGCGACTGGTGCACAAGGACACCCAGGTCTCGTTGCACTTCCCCTTCTCCCAATCTATTGCCGTTCAGATAATAATCTGCCTTCCTGTTTTTGCCACCGAAGTGGATAACCTCACATTTATCCACCTTATACTGCATCTGCCACGCATCTGCCCAATCATCCAACCTGTCCAAATCATACTGGAGTTTCTCTGCATTCCTCCTCACAGCACGCACTGGTGCGAGATAGACAGATGTTTCCGAAGTGTCTCTCCAGGCTGCCTGAGATCTGAGAGACAACAGTCGGCATTAATGAACTGGAATGGCTTGGGATCGGGCCAGAGAATGCTAACAAGTCACTTGTGGCTGAGTTTTTCCTGGAGAAGGTTTTTGTGGTTGTTTGGCTTTATTTGTTGATGTTAAGATGATGGAGAGAAGTGCTGGGAAATGGAACCACACAGGAAGATCTTCCGCTGCCAAAAGATAATACAGTACCCAGCTGTGCTCCTTTCCACGTTCGGCTAGACTTTCAACACTAGCTATCGTTTCTCACGGCTGAAGAATTGGAGAATTAGGGGAAGTACTGGAGGCAAATCACATCCCATAGAACTGTATCCAAGCAAGAGTTCGCCCCATCAGGAGAGAAAGAAGGAAAAATGGAATCATGGCATTAACAGCGTCGAATCCCCCACCATCAACATCCTGGGGTTCACCATTTACCAGAACCTTAACTGGACCAGCCACATAAATACTGTGGCAACAAGAGCAGGTCAGAGGCTGGGTATTCTGTGGCGAGTGTCTCACCTCCTGACTCTCCAAAGCCTTTCCACCATCTACAAGGCACAAGTCAGGCGTGTGATGGAATACTCTCCACTTGCCTGGATGAGTGCAGCTCCAACAACACTCAAGAAGCTCGACACCATCCAGGTCAAAGCAGCCCGCTTGATTGGCACCCCATCCACCACCTTAAACATTCACTCCCTCCACCACCGGCGCACCGTGGCTGCAGTGTGTACCATCTACAAGATGCACTGCAGCAACTCACCAAGGCTTCTTCGGCAGCACCTCCCAAACCCACCACCTCTTCCACCTAGAAGGACAAGGGCAGCAGGCGCATGGGAACACCACCACCCCCAAGTTCCCCTCCAAGTCACACACCATCCTGACTTGGAGATATATCGGCCGTTCCTTCATCGTCGCTGGGTCAAAATCCTGGAACTCCCTCCCTAACAGCACTGTGGGAGCACCATCACCACACGGACTGCAGCGGTTCAAGAAGGCAGCTCACCACCACCTTCTCAAGGGCAATTAGGGATGGGCAATAAATGCTGGGCCTTGCCAGTGACGCCCACATCCCGAGAATGAATAAAACAAAATGACCAAGTTATACTCATCTCGCATCCCATAACCGAGTCACCCATCTAAGGATAGGCAGGTATACAATATTCAATAGAATAGGCTAGTTGGAATTATATAGAATGATATAATGGAGGAAGAGAGCACAAAAGCAAGAAAGTTAGGCCAAAGCTTTCTAAAACACTGGTTAGGCCTCAACTGAAGGGGCTGGCCATTTAGGACTGAGATGAGGAGAGATTTTTTTCACTCAGAGGGTTGTGAATCCTTTCAATTCTCTACCCCAGAGGGCTGTGGATGCTCAGTCATTGAGTATATTCAAGGTTGGCATCGATAGATATTTGGATAATAAGGGAATCAAGGGATATGGAGATCAGATGGGAAAGTGGAGTTGAGGTAGAAGATCAGCCATGATCTTACCGAATGGCGGAACAGGCTCGAGGGGGTCGTAAGGCCTACTCCTGCTCCTAATTCTTATTGTGTTCAATTCTGGGCACCACATTTTAGGAAGGATGTGATGGCCATGGAGAGGGTGCGGAGGAGATTGACCAGAATGGTACCAGAGATGAGGGACTTCAGTTACGTGGAGAGGCTGGAGAAGCTGGGGTTGTTCTCCTTAGAGCAGAGAAGGTTAAGAGGAGATTTAATGGAGGCGTTCAAAATCATGAAGGGTTTTGATGGAGTAAATAAGGAGAAACTGTTTCCAGTGGCAGGAGGGTCGGTAACCAGAGGACACAGATTGAAGATAATCGGCAAAAAAACCAGAGAGGGAGATGAGGGAGAATTGTTTTTACGCAGCGAGTTGTTGTGATCTGGAACGCGCTGCCTGAAAGGGCGGTGGAAGCAGATTCAATCGTAACTTTCAAAAGGGAATTGGATGAATACTTGAAGGTGAAAATATTTACAGGCCTATGGGGAAAGAGCAGGGGGGAGAGTGGGGCTAATTGGAGAGCTCTTTCAAAGAGCCAGCACAGGCACGATGGGCCGAATGGCCTCGTTCTGTGCTTTAGATACTACATAGGTGGTTGAGGTGGAGTACTGTGAGGATAAGTTAGGTTTGAATGCACTTCAGACAGACACACACATGTGAAGCCGAGTGAGGGGGCGACTGCGAGAATGGGGTGTCAATTATTGCACTGACTCCAATTTAGATGGAAATTAAGTCTCTTTCTGCCAGAAAGCTCGAAGAGATAAGGGGTTAAAGGCTACATGGGATAGTAATGTGTCAGCTGTGGCTATGTTGGGAGCATGCTCACTTACTGAGTCAGAAGGTTGTGGGTTCACAGGCTCACTCCAGAGTCTTGAGAACATAGGTCCAGGCTGACAATCCAGTGCAGTGCTGAGGGAGCGCCGCACTGTCGGAGGGGCAGTACTGAGGGAGCACCGCACTGTCGGAGGGACAGTACTGAGGGAGTGCTGCACTGTCAGATGAGCAGTACTGAGGGAGCGCTGCACTGTCGGAGGGGCAGTACTGAGGGAGTGCTGCACTGTCAGACGGGCAGTACTGAGGGAGCACTGCATTGTCGGAGGGGCAGTACTGAGGGAGCGCTGCATTGTCGGAGGGGCGGTACTGAGGGAGCGCTGCATTGTCGGAGGGGCAGTGCTGAGGGAGCGCTGCATTGTCGGAGGGGCGGTACTGAGGGAGCACTGCATTGTCGGAGGGGCAGTGCTGAGGGAGCGCTGCCCTGTCGGATGGGCAGTACTGAGGGAGCACCGCACTGTCGGAGGGGCAGTACTGAGGGAGCGCCGCACTGTCGGAGGGGCAGTACTGAGGGAGCGACGCACTGTCGGAGGGGCAGTACTGAGGGAGCGCCGCACTGTCAGAGGGGCAGTACTGAGGGAGCGCTGCCCTGTCGGAAGGGCAGTACTGAGGGAGCACCGCACTGTCGGAGGGGCAGTACTGATGGAGCGCCACACTCTCGGAGGCGCGGTATTGAGGGAGCGCCGCACTGTCGGAGGGGCAGTACTGAGGGAGCGCCGCACTGTCGGAGGGGCAATACTGATGGAGCGCCGCACTGTCGGAGGGGCAGTACTGAGGGAGCGCCGCACTGTCGGAGGGGCAGTACTGAGGGAGCGCCGCACTGTCGGAGGGGCAGTACTGAGGGAGCGCCGCACTGTCGGAGGGGCAGTACTGAGGGAGCGCCGCACTGTCGGAGGGGCAGTACTGAGGGAGCGCCGCACTGTCGGAGGGGCAGTACTGAGGGAGCGCTGCACTGTCGGAGATGCCGTCTTTCAGATGAGACGTTATAACCGAGGTCCCATCTGCCCTCTCAGGTGGATGTAAAATTGCTCATGGCACTATTCGAAGAAGAGCATGGGAGTTCTCCCCAGTGTCCATGGCCCAATATTTATCCCTCAATCAACAGCTATAACCGATCATCTTGTCAGTACCACCTTGCTGTTTGTGGGAGCTTGCTGTGCGCCAATTGGCTGCTGCGTTTCCCACATTACAACAGTGACTACACTTCAAAAATAATTCATTGGCTGTAAAGCGCTTTGGGACGTCCTGAGGTCGTGAAAGGCGCTATAGAAATGCAGCTCTTCCTTCTTTCATTTTTACTGAGTTCTCAAGCATTAGGATGTTCCAGAGCCGGAGGGGTGTTCAGATTCTTGCAAGCTAAGGGCAGTAAGGGTTACAGAGTCGAGCGCAAGGTTTCCTTTCCAAACCCTAGCTCAGATTTCAGACAAGACCAGTCATATCCTGATAGCTTCTGCAGAGAGGAACAAAGAAGAGCCTGATCTAACTAGACAGCCAAACTCGCACATAATTCACACATTCGCCTTGGAGACAGGCAGGTGTGGGGGGAGGAGGAAGAGGAATGCTTTTGTTCAACATTAACAGACCCTAAAAGTCGGGGAACACTTCAGCAGTCAAGGACATTCAGCCTCCCATCTTCGGGTGGGCGTTCTCCAAGGCGGCCTTCGAGACGCACGACAACGCAAAATCCTCGAGCAGAAACTGATAGCCAAGTGACGCACCCATGAGGACGGCCTCAACCGGGATCTAGGGTACATGTCACGCTACATGACGTAGAGTCATCCAGACTCGAGTCGTCGTTGGCTTGTTCTCTCTACACAGATGCGGCCGGTCCTGCTGTGATTTCCAGCAAAATAAGTTTTTTGTTTTCCATACAGACCCCAGCATCTGCCACATTTCACCCCTTGTGACCCCACCTCATTGTCTTTGATGTCATGTTTTCCTGACTGACCTGTTTGGACACCATCCACACCTTTGATTGCGGTGATTATCTCTCTGCCGAGGTGTCGTAAAGGGCAGTTGGAAAGATTAACTGTAGTCACCTGGCAGTGTTCTCTGACTATATATGCTGTGCCTATATGCATCTCTTCACTTCACCTGAAGAAGGAGCAGCGCTCCGAAAGCTTGTGATTTCAAATAAACCTGTTGGACTATAACCTGGTGTTGTGCGACTTCTCACATTTGTCCACCCCAGTCCAACACCGGCATCTCCACATCATGGACCCTAAAATAGAGAGAGAATCGCGCAATGACGGGGAGGGCAGGGGAGCTGGAGAAGTCCCCTTTCTCTGTGTGTCCCAGGCTACCCTTCCTGTAGTAGGGCCTGAAGCCCGGGGGAGGGGGCTCCTCTGGGTCCCTTCGAGGTCGCCACCAAGGCCTGGTGCAGCCGGGGTATGTCTCTGCGTCCCCTTCATAAGAACATAAGAAGAAATAGGAGCAGGAGTAGGCCAATCGGCCCCTCGAGCCTGCTCCGCCATTCAATAAGATCATGGCTGATCTGATCCTAACCTCAAATCTAAAGAACACAAGAAGTAGGAGCAGGACCCGGCCACTCAGCCCCTGGGCCCGTTCCGCCACCCACAGGGCCTCGACCGATCCGAACTCAGCCTCATGTCCAATTTCCTGCCCGCTCCCCGTAACCCCTAATTCCCTTTACTTCTAGGAAACTGTCTATTTCTGCTTTAAATTTATTTAATGATGTAGCTTCCACAGCTTCCTGGGGCAGCAAATTCCACAGACCCTACTACCCTCTGAGTGAAGAAGTTTCTCCTCATCTCAGTTTCGAAAGAGCAGCCCCTTATTCTAAGATTATGCCCCCTAGTTCTAGTTTCGCCCATCCTTGGGAACATCCTTACCGCGTCCACCCGATCAAGCCCCTTCACAATCTTATATGTTTCAATAAGATCGCCTCTCATTCTTCTGAACTCCAATGAGTAGAGTCCCAATCTACTCAACCTCTCCTCATATGTCCACCCCCTCATCCCGGGGATTAACCGAGTGAATTTTCTTTGTACTGCCTCGAGAGCAAGTACTTTATGTCTTTTCTTAAGTATGGACACCAAAACTGTATGCAGTATTCCAGGTGCGGTCTCACCAACACCTTATATAACTGCAGCAATACCTCCCTGTTTTTATAATCTATCCCCCTAGCAAGCGAAGTTTGCGGTCGCTGTCATAACGTAGGGAAACACGGCAGGCGATTTGCGCACAGCAAGCTCCCACAGACGGCGATGAGGTAACGCCAATCTCATCCGTGTTTTAGGGACGTTGGTGGGAAAACTATTGGCCCCAGGACACCTGGGAGGACTCTCCCCTGGCTCTTCTTCTGAAATAGTGGCCGCGGGATCTTTTACGTCCACCTGAGAGAGCAGACGGGGCCTGGCTTTAACGTCTCACCCGATGGAGGAGGTTAATTTCACAGCGAGGGGGCAGCTCCCAGGTCCGGTTAACAAAATTGAGGCTCATGGAATAGGTGGGTCAGCGGCAGCTTGGATGAGGAAATAACAACAGGAAACGCTGGAAAAACTCAGCAGGCCAGGCAGCATCCGTGGAGAGAGAAACAGAGTTAACGTTTCAGGTCGAAGACCCTTCGTCGGAACTGGAAAAAAGCAGGAAATGAAATAGATTTAAAGCAAGTATAAGGCTGGGAAAAGGGGGAGGGGATGAAAGAACAAAAGGGAAGGTCAGTGGTAGGATAGAAGGCAGGACAGATTAAGAGACATTGAGAGATAATCAAGGCAAGAGGAGGTGGTAATGTGACGGGTTGAGGCTCGATGAAGTGTGAAATATCCTGGCAGAATGAAGGACAGCTGCCGGCTTCTGGGAGGGAAGAAAAAAAGGGGCCAAACAAAAGGGTGGATGAAAAAATAAAATAAAAAAATATATATATATGTGATAGGGGCCGCGGTTATGATCTGAAATTGTTGATCTCTATGTTGAGTCCAGAGGGCTGTAAAGTGCCTAAACGAACGATGAGGTGCTGGATAAGGAATTGGCTTAAGGACAGAAAACAGCGAGTTGTGGTAAATGGCTGTTTTTCAGACTGGAGGATGGTAGACAGTGGTGTTCCCCAAGGGTCAGTGCTGGGGCCACTGCTTTTTTTGATATATATATAAATGACCTGGATATTGGAATACAGAGTGGAATTTCTAAATTTGCTGATCACAGCAAACTTGGGGGTGTGGCAAACAGTGAGAATGACACCAATCGACTGCAACAGGACATAGAAAGGCTAGCAGAATGGGCAGACAAGTGGCAGATGCAATTTAATACAG
Source organism: Squalus acanthias (assembly GCA_030390025.1). Taxonomy (NCBI): domain Eukaryota; kingdom Metazoa; phylum Chordata; class Chondrichthyes; order Squaliformes; family Squalidae; genus Squalus; species Squalus acanthias. The sequence continues at coordinate 3,814 of JASTWF010002562.1, read as the reverse complement.
AGAAGTGTGAGGTGATGCATTTTGGTAGAAGGAACAGGGAGAGGCAATATACATTTAATGGCACAGTTTTAAAGAGTGTGCAGGGACCTGGAAATTAATGTGCATAGATCCCTGAAGGTGGCGGGACATATTAAGAGAGTGGTTAGCAAAGCATATGGGATCTTGGGCTTCATAAATAGAGGTATTGAGTACAAAAGTAGAGAAGTTTTGCTGAACCTTTATAAAGTGCTGGTTAGGCCACAACTGGAGTATTGCATCCAGTTCTGGTCACCACACTTTAGGGAGGATGTGAAGGCCCTTGAGAGAGTGCAGAGGAGATTTACCAGAATGGTTCCGGGGATGGGGGATCTTAGCTACAAGGAAAGGTTGGAGAAGCTGGATTTGTTTTCATTAGAGCAAAGGAGGTTGAGGGGTGATTTGATAGAGGTGTACAAGATTATGACGGGTTTGGATAGGCTAGACGGGGAAAGGCTGTTCCCACTAGTTGATGGTACAAGGACAAGGGGACACAGATATAAGGTTTTGGGCAAGAGATACAGGGGGGATGTGAGGAAAAACCTTTACGGTGAGTGGTGAGGACCTGGAACTCGCTGCCGATGGAAGTGGTGGAAGCGGACACACTCAATGTTTTCAAGGGGAGACTGGATAGGCACTTGAGGGAAATAAACTTGCAGTGCTACAGGGATAGAGCGGGGGAATGGGACTGACTGGATTGCTCTACAGAGAGCTGGCGTGGACTCAATGGGCCGAATGGCCTCCTTCTGTGCCGTTATGACTCTATGGTGGAAAAATTCAGTTGGTTGCGCCTCCCGTTAGCGCCTTAAGAGGGCGCTAATGGGGCGCAAAGCAACTGGCGCCCGGGCACGGCGATGTTTGCGTCGCTCGCGAAATTAACTAGACATTTTGCGGCGGCGCTAAACACTACCGCCACGATCTCCTGCACCGGCAGATCGTGACGTCAGTCGAGTGCGCAACACCCCGGTAGCGCCCCTGGAGTGGATATTGAGTGGCGCCCCCTGCCTTACCGCCTGCCTCTAGCAACGACAGGTTGAGGGGAGCGTTTTGCAGTCAGGAAGGGACTGGGGGAGCGCTATTTAAAGGCGACCGCTTCCTGCCTTTTATTGTTGGTGACATTTTAGAACCACGCATTCTGAGAGACAGAGAGAGAGAGACTTCTGGAGAGATTCAACGCTGTGTGAAGGAGTTTTGGGTACTGAGCAGCACTTTGCAGGTTCATTTTGATTTGCCCTTCCTTTTATCGATTTAGAAGAGACTGTGGGGGCTGCACTCTGAGCTCGTTGTCCGGGTTCTCTCCATTGTTCTTTCCAGCAGATTTGATGTACAGGTCTCTCCAGGCCAAGATTCAAGGCTGCAATGAGCAGGGTGTGGATGGAGAGCAAGATCAACCCTCCCCTTTAAGAACTGGCCGACGCCAGTGTGTCTGTGTTCCATTGCTGACTGACATCACATGAGCTTCGCCAGCGCTCTGAGGTAGCGCCTCACTCCTCGGCCTTTGCGCCTTAAGACAGGTGTGAAGTGCCTGATTTAGCGCTCCAATCACCTCCAGGGGCGATAGAAGTCAAGTTTGCAGTCGGAGGCGATAATTAGCGCCAGGCGCTAATCTTTGCGCCCGGCCGGTAATTGTGCCCCAAATGGGGCGATACTGAATTTCTCCCCCTATGACTCTAATCTAAGACGTCTTAGCTCACCTCAGCCCTCCCCTCCACCCATTCCCCTCATGCCCCAAAGACTGTCCTTTGCTGCAGCCTATCTAGCAGCCCTTGGAATGTTCGCCTTCCCTGTGTATGGCACTCATACTGGCTGCAACTTACACTTGGAACTGTCAAACAGGTGCTTGAGACAGCAACAGCAAGAGCCGGCCCCCACCGGCCGCGGCGGGTGTGGGGGAACACGGACCAGGACCTTCCTGCGTGGCAGGGGGGAGCTTCTCTTGATCGGGCGCAGTCATCTCGGCTCCAGCCACGTTCACCACAGCTGATCGCAAGACTCCCCCTCCCCCCCCTCCCCATTGCCCATCGGTGCTGTCCAGTTAGTTGGGGTCTGGGGGATACTGAGCTCGATAGGGGGTCGAGGGGCCAGTTGGGGTATGGGGGATACTGAGACCGACAGGGGCTCGAGGGGCCAGTTGGGGTCTGGGGGGTACTGAGGTCGATAGGGGGTTGAGGGGGTGGTTGGCGTCTGGGGGAATATGCAGCTCGATAGGGGGTCGGAGGGTCAGTTGGGGTCTGGGGGGATACTGAGCTCGATAGGGGGTCGGGGGGCCGGTTGGGGTCTGGGGGATGCTGAGCTCGATAGGGGGTCGGGGGGCCAGTTGGGGTCTGGGGGATACTGAGCTCGATAGGGGGTCGGGGGGCCAGTTGGGGTCTGGGGGATACTGAGCTCGATAGGGGGTCGGGGGGCCAGTTGGGGTCTGGGGGATACTGAGCTCGATAGGGGGTCGGGGGGCCAGTTGGGGTCTGGGGGATACTGAGCTCGATAGGGGGTTGAGTGGCCGGTTGGGGTCTGGGGGATACTGAGCTCGATAGGGGGTCGGGGGGCCAGTTGGGGTCTGGGGGATACTGAGCTCGATAGGGGGTCGGGGGGCCAGTTGGGGTCTGGGGGATACTGAGCTCGATAGGGGCTCGGGGGGGTGGTTTGGGTCTGGGGGATACTGAGCTCGATAGGGGGTCGAGGCGCCAGTTGGGTCTGGGGGATACTGAGGGCGATAGGGGGTTGAGGGGCCAGTTGGGGTCTGGGGGATACTGAGGGTGATAGGGGGTCGAGGGGCCAGTTGGGGTCTGGGGGATACTGAGGGTGATTGGGGCTCGGGGGGAGTGGTTGGGATTTGGGGGCTACTGAGGGTGATAGGGGCTCGGGGGGGGGGGATGTGGTTGGGGTTTGGGGCTACTGAGAGCGATAGGGGCTCGGGGGGGGGGATGTGGTTGGGGTTTGGGGCTACTGAGAGCGATAGGGGCTCGGGGGGGGGATGTGGTTGGGATTTGGGGGCTACTGAGGGTGATAGGGGCTCGGGGGGGGGGATGTGGTTGGGGTTTGGGGCTACTGAGAGCGATAGGGGCTCGAGGGGGATGCGGTTGGGGTTTGGGGCTACTGAGGTCGATAGGGGTCTCGGGCTGCAGGGAGAGCCAGGTTTGCACCATTCCTATTGGCTCAGGGCCTCGATGGGAGGAGGGGGTTTCAGCAGCTGGTTGGAGGATGGGGTCAGGGATGGAGAGATGAGTTACAGCGGCTGCTGGGAGTGCAGGTTCCTGGTGGCTTTACTAGCCCATGGACTACCGATCAGGTTGCCTTGCTTTATGTGGCCCGGCGTGAATCTATTGAACAGATATTTCAGTAGATACCCACTCCACTCATCCACTGGAGGCCACCCATGACCCACGACCCATGACCCCCGGTGGGATCTTTGCCCTCCCCTGCCCGACCAGCATCCTCCGCTCATCACCATAAAACACGGTCCTTGACATCTCCCATCCCCACTGACATGAATCTTGTCATTCATGTGGAAATGACTTATGAAATAATACTGGGCGGCCTGATGGTGGCGCTGTCCAGGGAGAGTATAAGTACTCGGGCATGGGCCCAGCTTGTTAGGACATTCTTTAACAGGAACTAGCAAAGGACACAACTAGATCTCCATGTTGTAAAACAGTTGATTAAAGCTTTGTTTAACGCTTAGACCAAGTGCCTAGTAGTTCTCTTACGTCACCCACCTCATCACGCAATTTTAATTCTCCCAAATGAAAGGATAGAGAGACAGAGAGAGTGCCTCAATGTGAAAGTGACGGAGACTGGTCGG
>JASTWF010002561.1:0-22576 GCA_030390025.1 Squalus acanthias | reverse complement strand
CCAATCCTTTGAAGGTATCCGTCCATTACATTTCACAATCCATTGATGGTATCTGTCTATTTAGTTTTCCCATCCATTGATGGTATCTGTCCTTCACTTTCCCAATCCATTGATGGTATCTGTCCATTCACTTTCCCAATCCATTGATGGTATCCGTCCATTCACGTTCCCAATCCATTAATGGTATCTCTCCATTCACTTTCCCAATACATTGTTGGTAACTATCCATTCACTTTCCTAATCCACTGAAGGTATCTGTCCATTCACTTTCCCAATCCATTGATGGTATCTGTCCAGTCACTTTCCAAATCCATCGATGGCATCTGGCTAATCATTTTAACAACCTATTGATGGTATTTGCACATTCACTTTCCCAATCCATTGATGCTATCAATCTATTGACTTTCCCAATCCATTTATGGTATCTGTCTATTCACTATCCCAATCCATTGATTGTATCCGTCCATTCACATTCCCAATCCATCGATGACATCTGTCTAATTACTTTAACAATCCATTTATGGTATCTGTCTATTCACTATCCCAATCCATTGATGGTATCTGTCCATTCTCTTTCCCAATCCATTGATGGTATCTGTCCATTCACTTTCCCAAAACAATAATGGAAACTGTCCATTCACTTTCCCAATCCATTGAAGGTATCTGTCCATTCACTTGCTCAATCCATTGATGGAATCTGTCCATTAACTTTCGCAATCCATTGATGGTATCCGTCCATTCACTTTCCCATTCCGCTAATGGTATCCGGCTAATCACTTTCCCAATTCATTGATGGTATCTGTCCATTCACTTTCCCAATCCATTGATGGCATCCATCCATTCACTTTCCCAATCCATTGATGTTATCAATCCATTCACTTTCCCAATCTATTTATGGTATCTCTCTATTCACTTTCCCAATCTATTGATGGTATCCGTCCATTCACATTACAAATCCATTGATGGTATCTGTCCATTTACTTTCCCAATCCATTAATGGTATCTGTTCATTCACTTTCCCAATCCATTGATGGTATCTGTCCATTAACTTTCCAAATCCATTGATGGCATCTGTCCAGTCACTTTCCCAATCCTTTGACGGTATCTGTCCATTCACATTCCCAATCCATTGAAGGCATCTGTCTATTCAGTTTCCCAATCCATTGATGGTATCTGTCCATTCACTTTCCCAATCCATTGATGTTATCCGTCCATTCACTTTCCCAATCTATTGATGGTCTCTGTCCATTCAATTTCCCAATCCATTGATGGTATCTGTCCATTCACTTTCCCAATCCATTGATGGTATCTGTCCATTCGCTTTCCCAATCCATTCATGGTATCCGTCCATTCACGTTTCCAATCCATTAATGGTATCACTCCATTCGCTTTCCCAATACATTGTTGGTAACTATCCATTCACTTTCCCAATCCACTGAAGGAATCTGTCCATTCACTTTCCGAATCCATTGATGGTATCTGTTCATTCACTTTCCCAATCCATCGATGGCGTCTCTCTAATCACTTGATCAATCTATCGATGGTATCTGTCCATTCACTTTCCCAATCCATTGATGGTATCTGTCTATTCACTTTCCCATTCCATTGATGGTATCTGTCTATTCTCTTTCCCAATCCATCGATGGCATCTGTCTATTCACTTTTCCAATCCATTGATGGTATCTGCCCATTCACTTTCCTAATCCATTGAAGGTATCTGTCTAATTATTTACCAAGGGATTGAGTGTATCTTTCTATTCACTTTCCAAATCTACCGATGGTGTCTGTCCATTCACTTTCCCAATCCATTGATGGTATCTGTCTATTCGCTTTCCCAATCCATCGATGGCATCTGTCTAATTACTTTACCAATCTATTGATGATATCCGTCCATTCACTTTCCTAATCCATTGAAGCTATCTGTCCATTCACTTTCCCAGTCCATTGATGGTATCTGTCCATTCACTTTCCCAATCCATTGATGGTATCCGTCCATTCACTTTCCCAATCTATTGATGTTATCCGTCCATTCTCTTTCCCAATCCTTTGAAGGTTTCCATCCATTCACTTTCCCATTCCATTAATGGTATCTCTCCATTCACTTTCCCAGTCCATTAATGGTATCCGTCCATTCACTTTCCAAATCCATAAATGGTATCAGTCCATTCACTTTCTAAATCCATTGATGGTAACTGTCCATTCACTTTCCCAATCCATTGATGGTATCTGTCCATTCACTTTCCCAATCCAATGATGGTATCCGTCCATTCACTTTCCCAATTCATTAATGGCATGTGTCCATTCACTTTACCAATCCTTTGATGTTATCTGTCCATTCACTTTTCCAATCCATTGATGTTATTTGTCCATTCACTTTCCCAATCCATTGATGGTATCTGTCCATTGACTTTCCCAATCCATTGATGGTATCTGACCATTCACTTTCCCAATCCAATGAAGGTATCCATCCATTCACTTTCCCTATTAATTGATGGCATCAGTCCATTTACTTTCACAATCCATTGATGTTATCTGTCCATTCACTTTTCCAATCCATTGACGTTGTTTGTCCATTCACTTTCCCAGATCCATTGATGGTACTGTCCATTCACTGTCCCAAGCCAATGCTGCTATCTCTCCAATCAGTTTCCCAATCCATTGATGTTATCCGTCCATTCACTTTCCCAATCCATTATAGGTATCTCTCTATTCACTTTACCAATTCATTGACGGCATCTGTCTATTCACTTGCCCAATCCATTGATGGTATAGAAAAATAGAATCTAGGAGCAGGAGTAGGCCATTTGGCCCGTCGAGCCTGCTCCACCATTCAATACGATCATGGCTGATCATCCAAATCCAGTACCCTGTCCCTGCTTTAATCCCCACAGTACACATATCCCACCCTACCCCCGTAGCACCACGTATTTTAATTCCCCCTAACATATCCCATCCTGTCCCCATAACCCCACATATTTAATCCCCCCCTAACACTAAGGGTCAATTTATCAGTGCCAAATCAACCTAACCCGCACATTTTTGGACTATTCACTTGCCCAGTCCATGGATGGTACCTGTCTATTCACTTGCCCATTCCATTGATGGTATCTGTCTATTCACTTTCCCAAATCATTGATGATATCTGTCTATTCACTTGCCCAATCCATTGATGGTATCTATCTATTCACTTGCCCAATCCATTGATGGTATCTGTCTATTCACTTTCTCAATCTATTGATATTATCTGTCTATTCACTTGCCCAATCCATTGATGGTATCTGTCTATTCACTTTAAAAATCCATTGATGGAATCTGTCCATTAACTTTCCCAATCCATTGATGGTACCCATCCATTCACTTTCCCAATCCGCTAATGGTATCCGTCCATTCACTTTCCCAATCCATTGATGTTATCTGTCCATTCAATTTCCCAATCCATTAATGGTATCTGTACATTCACTTTCCCAATCCATTGATGGTATCTGTCCATTCACTTTCCCAATCCACTGATGGCATCTGTCCATTAACTTTCCCAATCCATTGATGGTATCTGTCTATTCACTTGCCCAATCCATTGATGGTATCTGTCTAGTCACTTTCCCAATCTATTGTTGTTATCTGTCTATTCACATTCCCAATCTATTGATGTTATCTGTCTATTCACATTCCCAATCCATTAATGGTATCACTCTATTCACTTGCCCAGTCCATTGATGGTAACTATCTATTCGCTTTCCCAATCTATTGATGTTATCTGTCTATTCACATTCCCAATCTATTGATGTTATCTGTCTATTCACATTCCCAATCTATTGATGTTATCTGTCTATTCACATTCCCAATCCATTGATGGTATCTGTCTATTCACTTTCACAATCCATTGATGGTATCTGTCTATTCACTTGCCCAATCCATTGAGGGAATCTGTCCATTAACTTTCCCAATCCATTGATGGTACCCATCCATTCACTTTCTCAATCCGCTAATGGTAACCGTCCATTCACTTTCCCTATCCATTGATGGTATCTGTCCATTCAATTTCCCAATCCATTGATGGCATCTGTACATTCACTTTCCCAATCCATTGATGGTATCTGTCCATTCACTTTCCTAATCCATTGATGGTTTCTGTCCATTAACCTTCCAAATCCATTGATCGCATCTGTCCAATCATTTTAACAATCTATTGATGGTATCTGTCCATTCACTTACCCAATCCATTGATGGTATCTGTTTATTCAATTTGCCAATCCATTGATGATATCTGTCCATTCACTTTCCCAATCCATTGATGGTAACTGTCCATTCACTTTCCCAATCCATTGAAGTTATCTGTCCATTAACTTTCCCAATCCATTGATGGCATCTGTCTAATCATTTTAACAATCCATTGATGGTATCCGTCCATTCACTTTCCCAATCCATTTATGGTCTCTGTCAATTCACTTTCCCAATCTATTAATGGTATCTGTCTATTCACTTTCCAAATCCATCGATCGCATCTGTCTAATTACTTTAACAATCTATTGATAGTATCTCTCTATTCACTTTCCCAATCTATTGATGGTATCTGTTCATTCACTTTCCCAATCCATTGATGGTATCTGTCAATTCACTTTGCCAATCCATTGATGGTATCTGTCCATTAACTGTCCCAATCCATTGATGGCATCTGTCTAATCATTTTAACAATCTATTGATGGTATCTGTCCATTCTCTTTCCCAATCCATTGATGTTATCTATCTAATCACATTGCCAATCCATTGATGGTATCTGGCCATTCACTTTCCCAATCCATTCTAGGTATCTCTCTATTCACTTTCCCAATCCATTGATGGTATCTGTCTATTCGCTTTACCAATCTATTGATGGTGTCTGTCTATTCACATTCCCAATCCATTGATGGTATCTGTCTATTCACTTGCCCAATCCATTGATGTTATCTGTCTATTCACTTTACCAATCTTTTGATGGTATGTGTCCATTCACGTTCCCAATCCATCGATGGCATCTTTCTAATCACTATCCCAATTCATTGATTGTAACTGTCTATTCACTTTCCCAATCCATTGATGGTATCCGTCCATTCACTTTCCCATTCCATTGATGGTATCTGTCTATTCACTGTCCCAATCCATTGATGGAATCTGTCCATTCCCTTTCCCAATCCATTGATGGCATCTGTTCATTCACTTTCCCTATCCATTGATGGTATCTGTCTATTGACTTTCCCAATCTATTGATTCTGTCTGTCTATTCACTTTCCCAATCCATCGATGTCATCTGTCGAATCATTTTAACAATCTATTGATGGTATCTGTACATTCACTTTCCCAATCCATTGATGGTAGCTATCTATTCACTTTCCCAATCCATTGATGGTGTCTGTCTATTTACTTTCCCAATCCATTGATGGTATCCGTCCTTTCACTTTCCCAATCAATCGATGACATCTGTCTAATTACTTTAAAAATCTATTGATGGTATCTTTCTATTCACTTCCCCAATCCATTGATGGTATCTGTCCATTCACTTTCCCAATCCATTGATGTTATCTGTCCATTCACTTTCCCAATACAATAATGGTAACTGTCCATTCACTTCCCCTATCCATTGAAGATATCTGTCCATTAATTTTCCCAATACATTGAAGGTAACTGTCCATTCACTTTCCCAATCCATTGACGGTATCTGTCCATTCACTTTCTCAATCCATTGATGGAATCTGTCCTTTAACTTTCCCAATCCATTGATGGTATCCATCGAATCACTTTCCCAATCCGCTAATTGTATCCGTCCATTCACTTTCCCAATTCATTGATGGTATCTGTCCATTCACTTTCCCAATCCATTGATGGTATCCGTCCATTCACTTTCCCAATCAATTGATGTTATCCTTCCATTCACTTTCCCAATCTATGGATGGTCTCTGTCCATTCGCTTTCCCAATCCATGAATGGTATCTGTCTATTCACTTTCCAAATCCATCGATGGCATCTGTCTAATTACTTTAACAATCTATTGATGGTATCTCTCTATTCACTTTCCCAATCTATTGATGGTATCTGTCCATTCACTTTCCCAATCCATTGATGGTATCTGTCCATCCACTTTCCCAATCCATTGATGGTATCTTTCCATTCACTTTCCCAATCCATTGATGGTATCTGTCCATTAAGTTTCCCAATCCATTGATGGCATCTGTCCATTCACTTTCCCAATCCATTGACGGTATCTGTCAATTCACTTTCCCAATCCATTGAAGGTATCTGTCTATTCAGTTTCCCAATCCATTGATGGTATCTGTCATTTCACTTTCCCAATCCATTGATGTTATCCATCCATTCACTTTCCCAATCTATTGATGGTCTCTGTCCATTCACTTTCCCAAAATATTAATGGTATCTGTCTATTCACTATCCAAATCCATCGATGGAATCTGTCTAATTACTTTAACAATCTATTGATGGTATCTGTCTATTCACTTTCCCCATCTATTGAAGCTATCTGTCCATTCACTTTCCCAATCCATTGATGGTATCTGTCCATTCACTTTCCCAATCCATTGATGGTATCTGTCCATTCACTTTCCCAATCCATTGATGTTTATGTCCATTAACTTTCCCAATCCATTGATGGCATCTGTCTAATCATTTTAACAATCCATTGATAGTATCCGTCCATTCACTATCCCAATCCATTGATGTTATCCGTCCATTCACTTTCCCAATCTATTGATGGTATCTGGCCATTCACTTTCCCAATCCATTCTAGGTATCTCTCTATTCACTTTCCCAATCCATTGATGGTATCTGTCTATTCGCTTTACCAATCTATTGATGGTGTCTGTCTATTCACATTCACAATCCATTGATGGTATCTGTCTATTCACTTGCCCAATCCATTGATGTTATCTGTCTATTCACTTTACCAATCTTTTGATGGTATGTGTCCATTCACGTTCCCAATCCATCGATGGCATCTGTCTAATCACTATCCCAATTCATTGATGGTAACTGTCTATTCACTTTCCCAATCCATTGATGGTATCCGTCCATTCACTTTCCCAATCCATTGATGGTATCTGTCCATTCCCTTTCCCAATCCATTGATGGTATCTGTCCATTCACTTTCCCAATCCATTGAAGGTATCTGTCTATTCACTTTCCCAATCTATTGATTCTGTCTGTCTATTCACTTTCCCAATCCATCGATGTCAGCTGTCTAATCATTTTAACAATCTATTGATGGTATCTGTACATTCACTTTCCCAATCCATTGATGGTAGCTATCTATTCACTTTCCCAATCCATTGCTGGTGTCTGTCTATTTACTTTCCCAATCCATTGAAGGTATCTGTCTATTCAGTTTCCCAATCCATTGATGGTATCTGTCATTTCACTTTCCCAATCCATTGATGTTATCCATCCATTCACTTTCCCAATCTATTGATGGTCTCTGTCCATTCACTTTCCCAAAATATTAATGGTATCTGTCTATTCACTATCCAAATCCATCGATGGAATCTGTCTAATTACTTTAACAATCTATTGATGGTATCTCTCTATTCACTTTCCCCATCTATTGAAGGTATCTGTCCATTCACTTTCCCAATCCATTGATGGTATCTGTCCATTCACTTTCCCAATCCATTGATGGTATCTGTCCATTCACTTTCCCAATCCATTGATGTTATCTGTCCATTAACTTTCCCAATCCATTGATGGCATCTGTCTAATCATTTTAACAATCCATTGATGGTATCCGTCCATTCACTATCCCAATCCATTGATGTTATCCGTCCATTCACTTTCCCAATCTATTGATGGTATCTTTCAATTCACTTTCCCAATCCATTGATGATATCTGTCCATTAACTTTCCCAATCCATTGATGGCATCTGTCTAATCATTTTAACAATCTATTGATGGTATCTGTCCATTCTCTTTCCCATCCATTGATGGTATCTATCTAATCACATTGCCAATCCATTGATGGTATCTGGCCATTCACTTTCCCAATCCATTCTAGGTAGCTCTCTATTCACTTTCCCAATCCATTGATGGTATCTGTCTATTCGCTTTACCAATCTATTGATGGTGTCTGTCTATTCACATTCACAATCCATTGATGGTACCTGTCTATTCACTTGCCCAATCCATTGATGTTATCTGTCTATTCACTTTACCAATCTTTTGATGGTATGTGTCCATTCACGTTCCCAATCCATCGATGGCATCTGTCTAATCACTATCCCAATTCATTGATGGTAACTGTCTATTCACTTTCCCAATCCATTGATGGTATCCGTCCATTCACTTTCCCAATCCATTGATGGTATCTGTCCATTCCCTTTCCCAATCCATTGATGGTATCTGTCCATTCACTTTCCCAATCCATTGAAGGTATCTGTCTATTCACTTTCCCAATCTATTGATTCTGTCTGTCTATTCACTTTCCCAATCCATCGATGTCAGCTGTCTAATCATTTTAACAATCTATTGATGGTATCTGTACATTCACTTGCCCAATCCATTGATGGTATCTGTCAATTCACTTTCCCAATCCATTGATGATATCTGTCCATTAACTTTCCCAATCCATTGATGGCATCTGTCTAATCATTTTAACAATCTATTGATGGTATCTGTCCATTCTCTTTCCCATCCATAGATGGTATCTATCTAATCACATTGCCAGTCCATTGATGGTATCTGGCCATTCACTTTCCCAATCCATTCTCGGTATCTCTCTATTCACTTTCCCAATCCATTGATGGTATCTGTCTATTCGGTTTACGAATCTATTGATGGTGTCTGTCTATTCACATTCACAATCCATTGATGGTATCTGTCTATTCACTTGCCCAATCCATTGATGTTATCTGTCTATTCACTTTACCAATCTTTTGATGGTATGTGTCCATTCACGTTCCCAATCCATCGATGGCATCTGTCTAATCACTATCCCAATTCATTGATGGTAACTGTCTATTCACTTTCCCAATCCATTGATGGTATCCGTCCATTCACTTTCCCAATCCATTGATGGTATCTGTCCATTCCCTTTCCCAATCCATTGATGGTATCTGTCCATTCACTTTCCCAATCCATTGAAGGTATCTGTCTATTCACTTTCCCAATCTATTGATTCTGTCTGTCTATTCACTTTCCCAATCCATCGATGTCAGCTGTCTAATCATTTTAACAATCCATTGCTGGTGTCTGTCTATTTACTTTCCCAATCCATTGATGGTATCCGTCCTTTCACTTTCCCAATCAATCGATGACATCTGTCTAATTACTTTAAAAATCTATTGATGTTATCTTTCTATTCACTTCCCCAATCCATTGATGGTATCTGTCCATTCACTTTCCCAATCCATTGATGTTACCTGTCCATTCACTTTCCCAATACAATAATGGTTACTGTCCATTCACTTTCCCAATCCATTGACGGTATCTGTCCATTCACTTTCTCAATCCATTGATGGAATCTGTCCTTTAACTTTCCCAATCCATTGATGGTATCCATCCAATCACTTTCCCAATCCGCTAATGGTATCCCACCAGTCACTTTCCCAATTCATTGATGTTATCTGTCCATTCACTTTCCCAATCCATTGATGTTATCCTTCCGTTCACTTTCCCAATCTATGGATGATCTCTGTCCATTCGCTTTCCCAATCCATGAATGGTATCTGTCGATTCACTTTCCAAATCCATCGATGGCATCTGTCTAATTACTTTAACAATCTATTGATGGTATCTCTCTATTCACTTTCCCAATCTATTGATGGTATCTGTCCATTCACTTTCCCAATCCATTGATGGTATCTGTCCATCCACTTTCCCAATCTATTGATGGTATCTGTCCATTCACTTTCCCAATCCATTGATGGTATCTGTCCATCCACTTTCCCAATCCATTGATGGTATCTTTCCATTCACTTTCCCAATCCATTGACGGTATCGGTCCATTCACTTTCCCAATCCATTGAAGGTATCTGTCTATTCAGTTTCCCAATCCATTGATGGTATCTGTCCATTCACTTTCCCAATCCATTGATGTTATCCATCCATTCACTTTCCCAATCTATTGATGGTCTCAGTCCAGTCACTTTCCCAAAATATTAATGGTATCTGTCTATTCACTTTCCAAATCCATCGATGAAATATGTCTAAATACTTTAATAATCTATTGATGGTATCTCTCTATTCACTTTCCCAATCTATTGATTGTATCTGTCCATTCACTTTCCCAGTCCATTGATCGTATCCGTCCATTCACTTTCCCAATCCATTGATGGTATCCGTCCATTCACGTTCCCAATCCATTGATGGTATCTGTCCATTCACTTTCCCAATCCATCGATGGCATCTATCTAATCATTTTAACAATCTATTGAGGTATCTGTCCATTCACTTTCCCAATCCATTGATGGTATCTATCTACTCAGTTTCCCAATCCATTGATGGTGTCGGTCTATTTACTTTCCCAATCCATTGATGGTATCTGTCTAATCACTTTCCCAATCCATCGATGGCATCTGTCTAATCACTTTATCAATCTATTGATGGTATCTATCCATTCACTTTCCCAATCCATTGATGGTATCTGTCTATTCACTTTCCCAATCCATCGATGGCATCTGTCTATTCACTTTCCCAATCCATTGATGATATCTGTCCATTCACTTTCCCAATCCATTGATGGTACCTGTCCATTCACTTTCCTAATCCATTGATGGTATCTGTCGAATTACTTTACCAATCCATTGATTGTATCTCTCTATTCACTTTCCCAATCTATTGATGGTATCTGTCCATTCACTTTCCCAATCCATTGATGGTATCTGTCCGGTCACTTTCACAATCCATTGATGGTATCTGTCCATTCACATTCCCAATCCATTGATGGTATCTGTCCATTAACTTTGCCAATCCATTGACTGTATCTGTCCATTCACTTTCCCAATCCATTGATGGTATCTGTCCATTCAGTTTCCCAATCCATTGATGGTATCTGACCATACACTTTCCCAATCCATTGATGGTATCTGTCCATTCACTTTCCCAATCTATTAATGGTATCCATCCATTCACGTTCCCAATCCATTGATGGTATCTGTCCATTCACTTTCCCAATCCATCGATGGCATCTGTCTAATCATTTTAACAATCTATTGAGGTATCTGTCCATTCACTTTCCCAATCCATTGATGGTATCTATCTACTCAGTTTCCCAATCCATTGATGGTGTCGTTCTATTTACTTTCCCAATCCATTGATGGTATCTGTCCATTCACGTTCCCAATCTATTGAATGTATCTGTCCATTCACTTTCCCAATCCATTGATGATATCCGTCCATTCACTTTCATAATCCATCGAAGGTATCTGTCCATTCACTTTCCCAATCTATTGATGGTATCTGTCCATTCACTTTCCTAATCCGTTGAAGGTATCTGTCCATTCACTTTCTCAATCCAATTATGGTATCTGTCCATTCACCTTCCCAAACCATTGATGGTATCTGTCCATTCACTTTCCCAATCCATTGATGGTATCTGAACATTCACATTCCCAATCCATTGAAGGTATCTGTCCAATCACTTTCCCAATCCGTTGATTGTATCCATCCATTCACTTTCCCAATCCATTGATGTTATCTGTCCATTCACTTTCCCAATCCATTGACGGTATCTGTCCATTCACTTTCCCAATCCATTGAAGGTATCTGTCTATTCAGTTTCCCAATCCATTGATGGTATCTGTCCATTCACTTTCCCAATCCATTGATGGTATCTCTCCATTGACTTTCCCAATACATTGTTGGTAACTGTCCATTCACTTTCCCAATCCACTGAAGGAATCTGTCCATTCACTTTCCCAATCCATTGATGGTATCCGTCCATTCACTTTCCCAATCCATTGATGTTATCCTTCCATTCACTTTACCAATCTATGGATGGTCTCTGTCCATTCACTTTCACCATCCATTAATGGTATCTGTCTATTCACTTTCCAAATCCATCGATGGCATCTGTCTAATTACTTTAACAATCTATTTATGGTATCTCTCTATTCAGTTTCCCAATCTATTGATGGTATCTGTCCATTCACTTTCCCAATCCATTGATGGTATCTGTCCATTACGTTTCCCAATCCATTGATGGTATCATTCCATTCACTTTCCCAATCCATTGATGGTATCTGTCCACTAACTTTGCCAATCCATTGACGGTATCTGTCCATTCACTTTCCCAATCCATTGAAGGTATCAGTCCATTCAGTTTCCCAATCCATTGATGTTATCTGTCCATTCACTTTCCCAGTCCATTGATGGTATCCGTTCATTCACTTTCCCAATCCATTGATGGTATCCGTCCATTCACGTTCCCAATCCATTGATGGTATCTGTCCATTCACTTTCCCAATCCATCGATGGCATCTGTCTAATCATTTTAACAATCTATTGAGGTATCTGTCCATTCACTTTCCCAATCCATTGATGGTATCTGTCTATTCACTTTCCCAATCCATCGATGGCATCTGTCTATTCAGTTTCCCAATCCATTGATGGTGTCGGTCTATTAACTTTCGCAATCCATTGATGGTATCTGTCTAATCACTTTCCCAATCCATCGATGGCATCTGTCTAATCACTTTATCAATCTATTGATGGTATCTGTCCATTCACTTTCCCAATCCATTGATGGTATCTGTCTATTCACTTTCCCAATCCATCGATGGCATCTGTCTATTCACTTTCCCAATCCTTTGATGGTATCTGTCCATTCACTTTCCCAATCAATTGATGGTACCTGTTATTCACTTTCCTAATCCATTGATGGTATCTGTCGAATTACTTTACCAATCCATTGATTGTATCTCTCTATTACCTTGCCCAATCTATTGATGGTATCTGTCCATTCACATTCTCAATCCATTGATGGTGTCTGTCCGTTCACTTTCCCAATCCATTGATGGTATCTGTCCATTCACATTCCCAATCCATTGATGGTATCTGTCCATTAACTTTGCCAATCCATTGACTGTATCTGTCTATTCACTTTCCCAATCCATTGAAGGTATCTGTCCATTCATTATCCTAATCCATTGATGGTATCTGTCCATACACTTTCCCAATCCACTGATGGCATCTGTCCATTCACTTTCCCAATCCATTGATGGCATCCATCCATTCACGTTCCCAATCCAATGATGGTATCTGTCCATTCACTTTCCCAATCCATCGATGGCATCTGTCTAATCATTTTAACAATCTATTGAGGTATCTTTCCATTCACTTTCCCGAATCCATTGATGGTATCTATCTATTCAGTTTCCCAATCCATTGATGGTGTCGTTCTATTTACTTTCCCAATCCATTGATGGTATCTGTCGAATTTCTTTACCAATCTATTGATTGTATCTCTCTATACACTTTCCCAATCTATTGAATGTATCTGTCCATTCACTTTCCCAATCCATTGATGATATCCGTCCATTCACTTTCCCAATCCATCGATGGCATCTGTCTAATTACTTTACCAATCTATTCATTGTATCTCTCTATTCACTCTCCCAGTCCATTGACGGTACCTGTCCATTCACTTTCCCAATCAATTGATGGTATCTGTCCATTCACTTTCCTAATCCGTTGAAGGTATCTGTCCATTCACTTTCTCAATCCATTGATGGTATTTGTCCATTCACCTTCCCAAACCATTGATGGTATCTGTCCATTCACTTTCCCAATCCATTGATGGTATCTGTCAATTCACATTCCCAATCCATTGAAGGTATCTGTCCAATCACTTTCCCAATCCGTTGATTGTATCCGTCCATTCACTTTCCCAATCCATTGATGGTATCTGTACATTCACTTTCCCAATCCATTGACGGTATCTGTCCATTCACTTTCCCAATCCATTGAAGGTATCTGTCTATTCAGTTTCCCAATCCATTGATGGTATCTGTCCATTCACTTTCCCAATCCATTGATGGTATCTCTCCATTCACCTTCCCAATACATTGTTGGTAACTGTCCATTCACTTTGCCAATCCACTGAAGGAATCTGTCCATTCACTTTTCCAATCCATTGATGGTATCCGTCCATTCACTTTCCTAATCCATTGATGTTATCCTTCCATTCACTTTCCCAATCTATGGTTGGTCTCTGTCCATTCACTTTCACAATCCATTAATGGTATCTGTCTATTCACATTCCAATTCCATCGATGGCATCTGTCTAATTACTTTAACAATCTATTGATGGTATCTCTCTATTCAGTTTCCCAATCTATTGATGGTATCTGTCCATTCACTTTTCCAATCCATTGATGGTATCTGTCCATTACGTTTCCCAATCCATTGATGGCATCTGTCCATTCAATTTCCCAATCCATTGACGGTATCTGTCCATTCACTTTCCCAATCCATTGAAGGTATCTGTCCTTTCAAGTTCCCAATCCATTGATGGTATCTGTCCATTCAATTTCCCAATCCATTGATGGTATCTGTCCATTCACTTTCCCAATCCATTGATGGTATCTGTCCATTAAGTTTCCCAATCCATTGATGGCATCTGTCCATTCACTTTCCCAATCCATTGACGGTGTCTGTCCATTCACATTACCAGTCCATTGAAGGTATCTGTCTATTCAGTTTCCCAATCCATTGATGGTATTTGTCCATTCACTTTCCCATTCCATTGATGTTATCCATCCATTCACTTTCCCAATCTATTGATAGTCTCTGTCCATTCACTTTCCCAATCTATTCATGGTATCTGTCTATTCACTTTCCAAATCCATCGATGGAATCTGTCTAATTACTTTAACAATCTACTGATGGTATCTCTCTATTCACTTTCCCAATCTACTGATGGTATCTGTCCATTCACTTTCCCAACCCATTGATGGTATCTGTCCATTCACTTTCCCAATCCATTGATGGTATCTGTCCATTCACTTTCCCAATCCATTGATTGTATCTGTCCATTAACTTTGCCAATCCATTGACGGTATCTGTCCATTCACTTTCCCAATCCATTGAAGGTATCTGTGCATTCAGTTTCCCAATCCATTGATGGTATCTGTTCATTCACTTTCCCAGTCCATTGCACGTATTCGTCCATTCACTTTCTCAATCCATTGATGTTATCTCTCTATTCACTGTCCCAATCCATCGATGGCATCTGTCTAATTACTTTCCCAATCCATTGATGGTATCTGTCCATTACGTTTCCCAATCCATTGATGGCATCTGTCCATTCAATTTCCCAATCCATTGACGGTATCTGTCCATTCACTTTCCCAATCCATTGAAGGTATCTGTCCTTTCAAGTTCCCAATCCATTGATGGTATCTGTCCATTCAATTTCCCAATCCATTGATGGTATCTGTCCATTCACTTTCCCAATCCATTGATGGTATCTGTCCATTAAGTTTCCCAATCCATTGATGGTATATGTCCATTCAATTTCTCAATCCATTGATGTTATCTGTCTATTCACTTTCCCAATCCATCGATGGCATCTGTCTACTCACTTTATCAATCTATTGATGGTATCTGTCCATTCACTTTCCCAATCCATTGATGATATTCGTCCATTCACTTTCCCAATCCATCGATGGTATATGTCCATTCAATTTCTCACTCCATTGAAGTTATCTGTCTATTCACTTTCCCAATCCATCGATGGCATCTGTCTAATTACGTTACCAATCTATTGATTGTATCTCTCTATTCACTCTCCCAGACCATTGATGGTATCTGTCCATTCACTTTCCCCGTCCATTGATGGTATCCGTCCATTCACGTTCCCAATCCATTGATGGTATATATCCATTCAATTTCTCAATCCATTGATGTTATCTGTCTATTCACTTTCCCAATCCATCGATGGCATCTGTCTACTCACTTTATCAATCTATTGATGGTATCTGTCCATTCACTTTCCCAATCCATTGATGATATTCGTCCATTCACTTTCCCAATCCATCGATGGTATATGTCCATTCAATTTCTCAATCCATTGATGTTATCTGTCTATTCACTTTCCCAATCCATCGATGGCATCTGTCTAATTACTTTACCAATCTATTGATTGTATCCCTCTATTCACTCTCCCAGTCCATTGATGGTATCTGTCCATTCACTTTCCCAATCCATTGATGGTATCTGTCCATTCACTTTCCCAATCTATTGATGGTTTCTGTCCATTCACTTTCCTAATCCGTTGAAGGTATCTGTCCATTCACTTTCTCAATCCATTGATGGTGTCTGTCCATTCACATTCCCAAACCATTGATGGTATCTGTCCATTCACTCTCCCAATCCATTGATGGTATCTGTCCATTCACATTCCCATTCTATTGAAGGTATCTGTCCATTCACTTTCCCAATCCATTGACCGTATCTGTCCATTCACTTTCCCAATCCATTGATGGTATCTGTCCATTCACTTTCCCAATCCATTGTTGGTATCTGTCCATTCACTTTCCCAATCCATCGATGGCATCTGTCTGATCATTTTAACAATCTATTGATGTATCTGTCCATTCACTTTCCCAATCCATTGATGGTATCTATCTACTCAGTTTCCCAATCCATTGATGGTGTCGGTCTATTTACTTTCCCAATCCATTGATGGTATCTGTCTAATCACTTTCCCAATCCATCGATGGCATCTGTCTAATCACTTTATCAATCTATTGATGGTATCTGCCAATTCACTATCCCAATCCATTGATGGTATCTGTCTATTCACTTTCCCAATCCATCCATGGTACCTGTCCATTCACTTTCCTAATCCATTGATGGTATCTGTCGAATTACTTTACCAATCTATTGATTGTATCTCTCTATTCACTTTACCAATCTATTAAAGGTATCTGTCCATTCACATTCCCAATCCATTGATGATATCCGTCCATTCACTTTCCCAATCCATCGATGGTATATGTCCATTCAATTACTCAATCCATTGATGTTATCTGTCTATTCACTTTCCCAATCCATCGATGGCATCTGTCTAATTACTTTACCAATCTGTTGATTGTATCTCTCTGTTCACTCTCCCAGTCCATTGATGGTATCTGTCCATTCAGTTTCCCAATCCATTGAAGGTATCTGTCCATTCACATTCCCAATCCATTGAAGGTATCTGTCCAATCACTTTCCCAATCCGCTAATGGTATCCGCCCATTCACTTTCCCAATCCATTGATGGTAATTGTCCATTCACATTCCCAATCCATTGAAGGTATCTGTCCATTCACTTTCCCAATCCGTTGATGATATCCGTCCATTCACTTTCCCAATCCATCGATGGTATATGTCCATTCAATTTCTCAATCCATTGAGTTTATCTGTCTATTCACTTTCCCAATCCATCGATGGCATCTGTCTAATTACTTTACCAATCTATTGACTGTATCTCTCTATTCACTCTCCCAGTCCATTGATGGTATCTGTCCATTCACTTTCCCAATCCATTTATGGTATCTGACCATTCACTTTCCCAATCCATTGATGGTTTCTGTCCATTCACTTTCCTAATCCGTTGAAGGTATCTGTCCATTCACTTTCCCAATCCATTGATGGTATCTGTCCATTCACATTCCCAATCCATTGAAGGTATCTGTCCAATCACTTTCCCAATCCGTTGACGGTTTCTGTCCATTCACTTTCCCAATCCATTGATGGTATCTGTCCATTCACTTTCCCAATCCATTGACGGTATCTGTCCATTCACTTTCCCAGTCCATTGATGATATCTGTCCATTCACTTTCCCATTCCATTGATGGTATATGTCCATTCACTTTCCCAATCCATCGATGGCATTTGTCTAATCATTTTAACAATCCATTGAGGTATCTGTCCGTTCACTTTCTCAATCCATTGACGGTATCTATCTACTCAATTTCCCAATCCATTGATGTTGTCGGTCTTTTTACTTTCCCAATCCATTGATGGTATCTGTCTAATCACTTTCCCAATCCATCGAAGGCATCCGTCTAATCACTTTGTCAATCTATTGATGGTATCTGTCCATTCACTATCCCAATCCATTGATGGTATCTGTCTATTCACTTTCCCAATCCATCGATGGTACCTGTCCATTCACTTTCCTAATCCATTGATGGTATCTGACGAATTACTTTACCAATCTATTGATTGTATCTCTCTATTCACTTTACCAATCTATTAAAGGTATCTGTCCATTCACATTCCCAATCCATTGATGATATCCGTCCATTCACTTTCCCAATCCATCGATGGTATATGTCCATTCAATTACTCAATCCATTGATGTTATCTGTCTATTCACTTTCCCAATCCATCGATGGCATCTGTCTAATTACTTTACCAATCTATTGATTGTATCTCTCTATTCACTCTCCCAGTCCATTGATGGTATCTGTCCATTCAGTTTCCAATCCATTGATGGTATCTGTCCATTTACTTTCCCAATCGATTGATGGTATCTGTCCATTCACTTTCCCAATCCTTTGATGGTATCTGTCCATACACTTTCCCAATCCATTTGGGGTATCTGTCCATTCACTTTCTAAATCCATTGAAGGTATCCATCCATTCACTTTCCCATTCCATTGATGTTATCCGTCCATTTAGTTTCCCAATTTTTGAAGGTATCCGTCCATTCAATTTCCCAATCCATTGATGGTATCTGTCCATTCACTTTCCCAATCTATCGATGTTATCTGTCTAATCATTTTAACAATCTCTTGATGGTATCTGTGCATTCACTTTCCCAATCCATTGATGGTATCTATCTATTTACTTTCCCAATCCATTGAAGGGATCTGTCCATTCACTTTCCCAATCCATCGATCAAATCTGTCTAATTACTTTAACAATCTATTGATGGTATCTCTCTATTCACTTTCCCAATCCATTGATGCAATCTGTCCATTCACTTTCCCACTCCATTGAAGGAATCTGTCCATTCACTTTCCCAATCCATTGATGTTATCTGCCCATTCACTTTCCTAATCCATTGAAGGTATCTGCCCATTCACTTCCTCAATCCATTGATGGTATCTGTCCATTCACTTTCCCAATCAATTGATGGTATCTGTCCATTCACTTTCCCAGTCCATTGATGGTTTCTGTCCATTCACTTTCCTAATCCGTTGAAGGTAGCTGTCCATTCACTTTCTCAATCCATTGATGGTATCTGTCCATTCACATTCCCAGACCATTGATGGTATCTGTCCATTCACTTTCCCAATCCATTGATGGTATCTGTCCATTCACTTTCCCAATCCATCGATGGCATCTGTCTAATCATTTTAACAATCTATTGAGGTATCTGTCCATTCACTATCCCAATCCATTGATGGTATCTATCTACTCAGTTTCCCAATCCATTGATGGAGTCGGTCTATTTATTTTCCCAATCCATTGTTGGTATCTGTCTAATCACTTTCCCAATCCATCGATGGCATCTGTCTAATCACTTTATCAATCTATTGATGGTATCTGTCCATTCACTATCCCAATCCATTGATGGTATCTGTCTATTCACTTTCCCAATCCATCGATGGTACCTGTCCATTCACTTTCCTAATCCATTGATGGTATCTGTCGAATTACTTTACCAATCTATTGATTGTATCTCTCTATTCACTTTACCAATCTATTAAAGGTATCTGTCCATTCACATTCCCAATCCATTGATGATATCCGTACATTCACTTTCCCAATCCATCGATGGTATATGTCCATTCAATTTCTCAATCCATTGATGTTATCTGTCTATTCACTTTCCCAATCCATCGATGTCATCTGTCTAATTACTTTACCAATCTATTGATTGTATCTCTCTATTCACTGTCCCAGTCCATTGATGGTATCTGTCCATTCAGCTTCCCAATCCATTGATGGTATCTGTCCATTTACATTCCCAATCCATTGAAGGTATCTGTCCAATCACTTTCCCAATCCGTTGATTGTATCCGTCCATTCACGTTCCCAATCCATTGATGGTATCTGTCCATTCACTTTCCCAATCCTTTGATGGTATCTGTCCATACACTTTCCCAATCCATTTGGGGTATCTGTCCATTCACTTTCTAAATCCATTGAAGGTATCCATCCATTCACTTTCCCATTCCATTGATGTTATCCGTCCATTTAGTTTCCCAATCCTTTGAAGGTATCCGTCCATTCACTTTCCCAATCCATTGAACGTATCTGTCTATTCAGTTTCCCAATCCATTGATGGTATCTGTCCATTCACTTTCCCAATCCACTAATGTTTTCTGTCCATTCACTTTCCCAATCCATTGATGGTAACCGTCCATTCACTTTCCCAATCCATTAATGGTATCTCTCCATTCACTTTCCAAAAACATTGTTGGTAACTATCCATTCACTTTCCCAATCCACTGAAGGAATCTGTCAATTCAATTTCCCAATCCATTGATGGTATCTGTCCATTCACTTTCCCAAACAATCGATGGTATCTGTCTAATCATTTTCACAATCTGTTGATGGTATCTGTCGATTAACTTTCCCAATCCATTGATGGTACCCGTCCATTCACTTTCCCAATCCGCTAATGGTATCCGTCCATTCACTTTCCCAATCCATTGATGGTATCTGTCCATTCAATTTCCCAATCCATTGATGGTATCTGTACATTCACTTTCCCAATCCATTGATGGTATCTGTCCATTCACTTTCTCAATCCATTGATGGTATCTGTCCATTAACTTTCCCAATCCATTGATCGCATCTGTCTAATAATTTTATCAATCTGTTGATGGTATCTGTCCATTCACTTACCCAATCCATTGATGGTATCTGTCTTATCATTTTAACAATCTATTGATGGTGTCTGTCAATTCAGTTTCCCAATCTATTAATGGTATCTGTCTATTCACTTTCCAAATCCACCGATGGCATCTGTCTATTACTTTAACAATCTATTGATGGTATCTCTCTATTCACTTTCCCAATCTATTGATGGTATCTGTTCATTCACTTTCCCAATCCATTGATGGTATCTGACCATTCACTTTCCCAATCCATTGATGGTATCTGTCCATTCACTTTCCCAATCCATTGATGGTATCTGTCCATTAACTTTCCCAATCCATTGATGGCATCTGTCTAATCATTTTATCAATCTATTGATGGTATCTGTCCATTCTCTTTCCCATTCCATTGATGGTATCTATCTATTCACATTTCCAATCCATTGATGGTATCTGGCCATTCACTTTCCCAATCCATTCTAGGTATCTCTCTATTCACTTTCCCAATCCATTGATTGTATCTGTCTATTCACTTTACAAAACTATTGATGGTATCTGTCTATTCACTTTACCAATCTATTGATGGTATGTGTCCATTCACTTTCCCAATCCATCGATGGCATCTGTCTAATCACTATCCCAATCCATTGATGGTATCTGTCCATTCACTTTCCCAATCCGTTGATGGTATCCTTACATTCACTTTCCCAATCCGCTAATGGTATCCGCCCATTCACTTTCCCAATCCATTGATGGTATTTGTCCATTCACATTCCCAATCCATTGAAGGTATCTGTCCATTCACTTTCCCAATCCGCTGATGGTATCCGTCCATTCACTTTCCCAATCCATTGATGTTATCCGTCCATTCTCTATCCCAATCCTTTGAAGGTTTCCATCCATTCACTTTCCCATTCCATTAATGGTATCTCTCCATTCACTTTCCCAGTCCATTAATGGTATCCGTCCATTCATTTTCCAAATCATTAAATGGTATCAGTCCATTCACTTTCCAAATCCATTGATGGTAACTGTCCATTCACTTTCCCAATCCATTGATGGTATCTGTCCATTCACTTTCCCAATCCAATGATGGTATCCGTCCATTCACTTTCACAATTAATTGATTGCATCTGTCCAGTTACTTTCCCAATCCATTGATGTTATCTGTCCATTCACTTTCACAATCCTTTGATGTTTTCTGTCCATTCACTTTTCCAATCCATTGATGTTATTTGTCCATTCACTTTCCCAATCCATTAATGTTATCTGTCCATTCACTTTCCCAATCCATTGATGTTATCTGTCCATTCACTTTCCCAATCCAATGATGGTATCCTTCCATTCACTTTCCCAATTAATTGATGGCATCTGTCCAGTTACTTTCCCAATCCATTGATGTTGTCTGTCCATTCACTTTTCCAATCCATTGACGTTGTTTGTCCATTCACTTTCGCAATCCAATGATGGTATCTGTCCATTCACTGTCCCAACCAATGCTGCTATCTCTCCATTCACTTTCCCAATCCATTGATGTCATCCGTCCATTCACTTTCCCAATCCATTCTAGGTATCTCTCTATTCACTTTCCCAATCCATTGACGGTATCTGTCTATACACTTTACCAATCTATTGATGTTATCTGTCTATTCACATTCTCAATCCATTGATGGTATCTGTCTATTCACTTGCCCAATCCATCGATGGTATCTGTCTATTCACTTTAAAAATCAATTGATGGAATCTGTCGATTAACTTTCCCAATCCATTGATGGTAT
>JASTWF010002560.1:0-20000 GCA_030390025.1 Squalus acanthias | reverse complement strand
GGAGGGGCAGTACTAAGGCAGCGCCGCACTGTCGGAGGGGCAGTACTGAGGGAGCGCTGCACTGGCGGAGGGGCAGTACTGAGGGAGCGCCGCACTGTCGGAGGGGCAGTACTGAGGGAGCACTGGGCTGTCGGACAGGCAGTACTGAGGGAGCGTTGCACTGTCGGAGGGGCAGTACTGAGGGAGCGCCGCAGTGTCGGAGGGGAAGTACTGAGGCAGTGGCGCACTGTTGGAGGGGCAGTACTGAGGGTGCGCCGCACTGTCGGAAGGGGCAGTACTGAGGGAGCGCCGCACTGTTGGAGGGGCAGTACTGAGGTAGCGCCGCACTGTCGAAGGGGCAGTATTGAGGGAGCGCTGCACTGTCGGAGGGGCAGTACTGAGGGAGCGCCGCACTGTCGGAGGGGCAGTACTGAGGGAGCGCTGCAATGTCGCAGAGGCAGTTCTGAGGGAGCGCCGCCCTGTTAGAGGGTCTATAATGAGGGAGCGCCGCACTGTTGGAGTGACAGTGCTGAGGGACGCCGCACTGTCGGAGGGCAGTACTCAGTGAGCGCCGCACTGTCGAAGTGCAGTATTGAGGGAGCACCGCACTATCTGAGGGGCAGTACTGAGGGAGCGCCAAATTGTCGGAGGGGCCGTATTGAGGGAGCGCTGCAGTGTCGGAGGGGCAGTACTGAGGGAGAGTCGCCCTGTCGGAGGGGCAGTACTGAGGGAACGTCGCACTGTCGGAGGGGCAGTACTGAGGGAGCGCCGCACTGTCAGAGGTGCAGGACTGAGGGAGCGCAGCACTGTCGGAGGGGCAGTACTAAGGGAGCTCCGCACTTTCGGCGGGGCAGTACTGAGGGAGAGTCCCACTGTCGGAGGGGCAGTACTGAGGGAGCGCTGCCCCTTCGCAGGGGCAGTTCTGATGGAGCGCTGCACTGTTGGAGGGACAGTACTGAGGGAGCGCCGCACTGTCGGAAAGGCAGTACTGAGGGAGCGCAGCACTGTCGGAGGGGCAGTACCGAGGGAGCCCCGCGCTGACGAAGGTGCAGCATTGAGTGAGCGCCGCACTGTCGGTGGGGAAGCTCTGAGGGAGTGCAGCACTGTCGGTGGGTTAATACTGAGGGAGCGCCGCACTGTCGGAGTGGCAGTACTGAGGGAGCATTTCACTGTCGGAGGGGCACTACTGACGGAGCGCCGCACTGTAGGAGGGGCAGTACTGAAAGAGCGCTGCATTGTCGGTGGGGCAGCACCGAGGGAGTGCCGCACTGTCGAAGGGGGTGTACTGAAGGAGTGCTGCATTGTCGGTGGAGCAGTACTGAGGGAGCGCCGCAGTGTCGGAGGGGCAGTACTCAAGGAGCGCTGCACTGTCGGAGGGGCAGTACTGAGAGAGCGCCGCACTGTCGGAGGGGCAGTACTGAGGGATTGCTGCACTGGCGGAGGGGCAGTACTGAGGGAGCGCCACACTGTTGGAGGGGCAGTACTGAGGGAGCACTGGGCTGTCGGAGCGGCAGTACTGAGGGAGCGCCGCACTGTCGGAGGGGCAGTACTGAGGAAGCGCCGCACTGTCGGAGGGGCAGTACTGAGGGAGCGCCGCACTGTCGGAGGGGCAGTACTGAGTGAGCGGCGCACTGTCGGAGCGGCAGTACTGAGGGAGCACCGCACTGTCGGAGGGGCAGTACTGAGGGAGCGCCGCACTGTCGGAGGGGCAGTACTGAGGGAGCGCCGCACTGTCGCAGGGTCAGTACTGAGGGAGCGCCGCACTGTCGGAGGGACATTACTGAGGGAGCACCGCACTGTCGGAGGGGCAGTACTGAGGGAGCGCCGCACTGTCGGAGGGGCAGTACTGAGGGAGCGCCGCACTGTCGGAGGGGCAGTACTGAGGGAGCGCCGCAGTGTCGGAGGGGCAGTACTGAGGGAGCGCTGCACTGTCGGAGGGGCAGTACTGAGGGAGCGCCGCACTGTCGGAGGGAGATTACTGAGGGAGCGCCGCACTGTCGGAGGGGCAGTACTGAGGGAGCGCGGCACTGTCAGAGGGGCAGTACTGAAGGAGCGCCACACTGTCGGAGGGGCAGTACTGAGGGAGCGCCGCACTGTCGGAGGGGCAGTACTGAGGGAGCGCGGCACTGTCAGAGGGGCAGTACTGAAGGAGCGACACACTGTCGGAGGGGCAGTACTGAGGGAGCGCCGCACTGTCGGAGGGGCAGTACTGAGGGAGCGTCGCACTGTCGGAGGGGCAGTACTGAGAGAGCGCCGCACTGTCGGAGGGGCAGTACTGAGGGAGCGCCGCACTTTCGGAGGGGCAGTACTGAGGGAGCGCCGCACTGTCGGAGGGGCAGTACTGAGGGAGCGCCGCCCTGTCGGAGGGGCAGTACTAAGGCAGCGCCGCACTGTTGTAGGGTCAGTACTGAGGGAGCGCCGCACTGTCGGAGGGACAGTACAGCGGGAGCGCCACACTTGCGGAGGGGCAGTACTGAGGGAGTGCTGCACTGTCGGAGGGGCAGTACTGAGGGAGAGTCGCACAGTCGGAGGGGCAATACTGAGGGAGCGCCGCACTGTCGGAGGGGCAGTACTGAGGGAGCGCCGCCCTGTCGGAGGGGCAGTACTAAGGCAGCGCCGCACTGTTGTAGGGTCAGTACTGAGGGAGCGCCGCACTGTCGGAGGGACAGTACAGCGGGAGCGCCACACTTGCGGAGGGGCAGTACTGAGGGAGTGCTGCACTGTCGGAGGGGCAGTACTGAGGGAGAGTCGCACAGTCGGAGGGGCAATACTGAGGGAGCGCCGCACTGTCGGAGGGGCAGTACTGAGGGAGCGCCGCCCTGTCGGAGGGGCAGTACTAAGGCAGCGCCGCACTGTTGTAGGGTCAGTACTGAGGGAGCGCCGCACTGTCGGAGGGACAGTACAGCGGGAGCGCCACACTTGCGGAGGGGCAGTACTGAGGGAGTGCTGCACTGTCGGAGGGGCAGTACTGAGGGAGAGTCGCACAGTCGGAGGGGCAATACTGAGGGAGCGCTGCACTGGCGGAGGGGCAGTACTGAGGGAGCGCCGCACTGTCGGAGGGGCAGTACTGAGGGAGCACTGGGCTGTCGGACAGGCAGTACTGAGGGAGCGTTGCACTGTCGGGGGGGCAGTACTGAGGGAGCGCCGCAGTGTCGGAGGGGAAGTACTGAGGCAGTGGCGCACTGTTGGAGGGGCAGTACTGAGGGTGCGCCGCACTGTCGGAAGGGGCAGTACTGAGGTAGCGCCGCACTGTCGAAGGGGCAGTACTGAGTGAGCGCTGCACTGTCGGAGGGGCAGTACTGAGGGAGCGCCGCACTGTCGAAGGGGCAGTATTGAGGGAGCGCTGCACTGTCGGAGGGGCAGTACTGAGGGAGTGCTGCACTGTCGCAGGGGCAGTACTGAGGGAGCGCCGCACTGTCGGAGGGGCAGTACTGAGGGAGCGCTGCAATGTCGCAGAGGCAGTTCTGAGGGAGCGCCGCCCTGTTAGAGGGTCTATAATGAGGGAGCGCCGCACTGTCGGAGTGACAGTGCTGAGGGGCGCCGCACTGTCGGAGGGCAGTACTCAGTGAGCGCCGCACTGTCGAAGTGCAGTATTGAGGGAGCACCGCACTATCTGAGGGGCAGTACTGAGGGAGCGCCAAATTGTCGGAGGGGCCGTATTGAGGGAGCGCTGCAGTGTCGGAGGGGCAGTACTGAGGGAGAGTCGCCCTGTCGGAGGGGCAGTACTGAGGGAACGTCGCACTGTCGGAGGGGCAGTACTGAGGGAGCGCCGCACTGTCAGAGGTGCAGGACTGAGGGAGCGCAGCACTGTCGGAGGGGCAGTACGAAGGGAGCTCCGCACTTTCGGCGGGGCAGTACTGAGGGAGAGTCCCACTGTCGGAGGGGCAGTACTGAGGGAGCGCTGCCCCTTCGCAGGGGCAGTTCTGATGGAGCGCTGCACTGTTGGAGGGACAGTACTGAGGGAGCGCCGCACTGTCGGAAAGGCAGTACTGAGGGAGCGCAGCACTGTCGGAGGGGCAGTACCGAGGGAGCCCCGCGCTGACGAAGGTGCAGCATTGAGGGAGCGCCGCACTGTCGGTGGGGAAGCACTGAGGGAGTGCAGCACTGTCGGTGGGTTAATACTGAGGGAGCGCCGCACTGTCGGAGTGGCAGTACTGAGGGAGCATTTCACTGTCGGAGGGGCACTACTGACGGAGCCCCGCACTGTAGGAGGGGCAGTACTGAAAGAGCGCTGCATTGTCGGTGGGACAGCACCGAGGGAGTGCCGCACTGTCGAAGGGGGTGTACTGAAGGAGTGCTGCATTGTCGGTGGAGCAGTACTGAGGGAGCGCCGCAGTGTCGGAGGGGCAGTACTCAAGGAGCGCTGCACTGTCGGAGGGGCAGTACTGAGAGAGCGCCGCACTGTCGGAGGGGCAGTACTGAGGGATTGCTGCACTGGCGGAGGGGCAGTACTGAGGGAGCGCTGCACTGTCGGAGGGGCAGTACTGAGGGATTGCTGCACTGTCGGAGGGGCAGTACTGAGGGAGCACTGGGCTGTCGGCGGGGCAGTACTGAGGGAGCGTTGCACTGTTGGAGGGGCAGTACTGAGGGAGCGCCGCAGTGTCGGAGGGGAAGTACTGAGGCAGTGGCGCACTGTTGGAGGGGCAGTACTGAGGGAGCGCCGCACTGTCGAAGGGGCAGTACTGAGTGAGCGCTGCACTGTCGGAGGGGCAGTACTGAGGGAGCGCCACACTGTCGGAGGGGCAGTACTGAGGGAGCGCCGCACTGTCGAAGGGGCAGTATTGAGGGAGCGCTGCAGTGTTGGAGGGGCAGTACTGAGGGTGTACCGCACTGTCGGAGGGGCAGTACTGAGGGAGTGCCGCACAGTCGGAGGGGCTATACTGAGGGTGCGCCGCACTGTCGGAGGGGCAGTACTGAGGGAGTGCTGCACTGTCGCAGGGGCAGTACTGAGGGAGCGCCGCACTGTCGGAGGGGCAGTACTGAGGGAACGCTGCAATGTCGCAGAGGCAGTTCTGAGGGAGCGCCGCCCTGTTAGAGGGTCTATACTGAGGGAGCGCCGCACTGTCGGAGTGACAGTACTGAGGGGCGCCGCACTGTCGGAGGGCAGTACTCAGTGAGCGCCGCACTGTCGAAGTGCAGTATTGAGGGAGCACCGCACTATCTGAGGGGCAGTACTGAGGGAGCGCCAAATTGTCGGAGGGGCAGTATTGAGGGAGCGCTGCAGTGTCGGAGGGGCAGTACTGAGGGAGAGTCGCCCTGTCGGAGGGGCAGTACTGATGGAACGTCGCACTGTCGGAGGGGCAGTACTGAGGGAGCGCCGCACTGTCGGAGGGGCAGTACTAAGGGAGCTCCGCACTTTCGGCGGGGCAGTACTGAGGCAGAGTCCCACTGTCGGAGGGGCTGTACTGAGGTAGCATCGCACTGTCGGAGGGGCTGTAATGAGGGAGCGCCGCACTGTTGGAGGGGCCCGTACTGAGGGAGCGCTGCACTGTCTGAGGGGCAGTACTGAGTGAATGCTGACCTGTCGGAGGGGCAGTATTGAGGGAGCGCTGCAGTGTCGAAGGAGCAGTACTGAGGGAGCGCTGCACTGTCGGAGGGGCAGTACTGAGGGAGCGCCGCACTGTCGAAGGGGCAGTATTGAGGGAGCGCTGCAGTGTTGGAGGGGCAGTACTGAGGGTGTACCGCACTGTCGGAGGGGCAGTACTGAGGGAGTGCCGCACAGTCGGAGGGGCTGTACTGAGGGTGCGCCGCACTGTCGGAGGGGCAGTACTGAGGGAGTGCTGCACTGTCGGAGGGGCAGTACTGAGGGAGCGCCGCACTGTCGGAGGGGCAGTACTGAGGGAGCGCTGCAATGTCGCAGAGGCAGTTCTGAGGGAGCGCCGCCCTGTTAGAGGGTCTATACTGAGGGAGTGCCGCATTGTCGGAGTGACAGTACTGAGGGGCGCCGCACTGTCGGAGGGCAGTACTCAGTGAGCGCCGCACTGTCGAAGTGCAGTATTGAGGTAGCACCGCACTATCTGAGGGGCAGTACTGAGGGAGCGCCAAATTGTCGGAGGGGCAGTATTGAGGGAGCGCTGCAGTGTCGGAGGGGCAGTACTGAGGGAGAGTCGCCCTGTCGGAGGGGCAGTACTGAGGGAACGTCGCACTGTCGGAGGGGCAGTACTGAGGGAGCGCCGCACTGTCAGAGGTGCAGGACTGAGGGAGCGCAGCACTGTCGGAGGGGCAGTACTAAGGGAGCTCCGCACTTTCGGCGGGGCAGTACTGAGGGAGAGTCCCACTGTCGGAGGGGCTGTACTGAGGGAGCATCGCACTGTCGGAGGGGCTGTACTGAGGGAGCGCCGCACTGTTGGAGGGGCAGTACTGAGGGAGCGCTGCACTGTCTGAGGGGCAGTACTGAGTGAGTGCGGACCTGTCGGAGGGGCAGTATTGAGGGAGCGCTGCAGTGTCGAAGGGGCAGTACTGAGGGAGCGCCGCACTGTCAGAGGGGCAGTACTGAGGGAGCGTCACACTGTCGAAGTGCAGTATTGAGGGAGCGCCGCACTTTCTGAGGGGCAGTACTGAGGGAGCGCTGCATTGTCGGAGGGGCAGTACTGAGGGAGAGTCGCACTGTCGGAGGGGCAGTACTGAGGGAGCGCCGCACTGTCGGAGGGGCGGTACTGAGGGAGTGCCGCACTCTCAGAGGGGCAGTACTGAGGGAGCACCCCACTGTCAGTGGTGCAGGACTGAGGGACCGCAGCACTGTCAGTTCGGCAATACTGAGGGAGCGCCGCACTGTGGATGGGGCAGTACTGAGGGAGCGCCGCATGGTCAGAGGGGCAGTACTGAGGGAGCGCCGCACTGTCAGAGGGGCAGTACTGAGCGAGAGCCGCACTGTCGGAGGGGCATTACTAAGTGAGCTCCGCACTGTCGGAGGGACAGTACTGAGGGAGCGCCGCACTGTCAGAGGGGCAGTACTGAGGGAGGGCTGGGCTGTCAGAAGGGCAGTACTGAGGGAGCTCCGCACTGTCGGAGGGACAGTACTGAGGGAGAGCCGCACTGTCAGAGGGGCAGTACTGAGGGAGCGCTGGGCTGTCGGAAGGGCAGTACTGAGGGAGCGATGCCCTGTTGGAGGGGCAGTACTGAGGGAGCGCCGCACTGTGTGAGGGGTGGCAGTACTGAGGGAGCGCCGCACTGTCGGAGGGCCAGTACTGAGGGATCTCTGCACTGTCGGAGTGGCAGTTCTGAGGGAGCACTGCACTGTCGGAGGGGCTGTACTGAGGGGGAGCTGCACTGTTGGAGGGGCATTACTGAGGGAGCGCCGCACTGTCGGACTGGCAGTACTGAGGGAGCACTGCACTGTCGGAGGGGCTGTACTGAGGGAGAGCTGCACTGTCGGAGGGGCATTACTGAGGGAGCGCCGCACTGTCGGAAGGGCATTACTGAGGGAGCGCTGCACTGTCGGAGGGGCAGTACTGAGGGAGCGCTGGGCTATCGGAGGGACACTACTGAGGGAGCGATGTTGTGTCGGAGGGGCAGTACTGAGGGAGCGATGCACTGTTGGAGGGACAGAACTGAGGGAGCGCTGCACTGTCGGAGGGGCAGTACTGAGGGAGCGATGTTCTGTCGGAGGGGCAGTACTGAGGGAGCGCCGCACTGTCGGAGGGGCAGTAGTGAGGGAGCGCCGCACTGTCGGAGGGGCAGTACTGAGGGAGCGCTGCACTGTCGGAGGGGCTGTACTGAGGGAGTACCGCACTGTCGGAGGGGCAGTACTGAGGGAGCGCCGCACTGTCGGTGGGGCAGTACTGAGGGAGCGCCGCACTGTCGGAGGGGCATTACTGAGTGAGCGCCGCACTGTCGGTTCGGCAATACTGAGGGAGCGCCGCACTGTGGATGGGGCAGTACTGAGGGAGCGCTGCACTGTCGGAGGGACAGTACTGAGGGAGAGCCGCACTGTCGGAGGGGCATTACTGAGTGAACTCCGCACTGTCGGAGGGACAGTACTGAGGGAGAGCCGCACTGTCAGAGGGGCAGTGCTGAGGGAGCGCTGGGCTGTCAGAAGGGCAGTACTGAGGGAGCGATGCACTGTCGGAGGGGCAGTACTGAGGGAGCGCTTCTCTGTCGAAGGGGCAGTACTGAGGGGGCGCCGCACTATCAGAGCGGCAATACCGAGGGAGCGCTAGGCTGTCGGAAGGGCAGTACTGAGGGGGCGCCGCACTGTCAGAGGGGCAATACCGAGGGAGCGCTGGGCTGTCGGAAGGGCAGTACTGAGGGAGCACCGCACTGTGGGAGGGGCAGTACTGAGGGAGCGCTGCACTGTCGGAGGGGCATTACTGAGGGAGCGCCGCACTGTCGGAGTGGCAGTACTGAGGGAGCACTGCACTGTCGGAGGGGCTGTACTGAGGGAGAGCCGCACTGTCGGAGGGGCATTATTGAGGGAGCGCCGCACTGTCGGAGGGGCATTACTGAGGGAGCGCTGCACTGTCGGAGGGGCAGTACTGAGGGAGCGCCGCACTATCGGAGGGACAGTACTGAGCGAGCGCTGCACTGTTGTAGGGGCTGTACTGAGGGAGCGCTGCACTGTTGGAGGTCCAGTACTGAGGGAACACGGCACTGTCGGCGAGGCAGTACTGAGGGAGTGCTGCGTTGTCGGAGGGGCAGTATTGAGGGAGCGATGCACTGTCGGAGGGGCAGTACTGTAACAGCGCCGCACTGTCGAAGGTGCAGTACTGAGGGAGCTCCGCACTGTCGGAGGGGCAGTACTGAGACAGCGCCGTACTGTCGAAGGTGCAGTACTGAGGGAGCTCCGCACTGTCGGAGGGGCAGTACTGAGCGAGCGCTGCACTGTCGGAGGGGCAGTACTGAGGGAGCGCTGCACTGTCGAAGGGGCAGTACTGAGGGAGCGCTGCACTGTCGAAGGGGCAGTACTGAGGGAGTGCTGCACTGTCGGAGGGGCAGTACTGAGGGAGCGCCGCACTGTTCAGGGTCAGTACTGAGTGAGTGCAACACTGTCGGAGGGTTTAGTACTGTGGGAGCGTTTCACTGTTGGAGCGGCAGTACTGAGGGAGCGATGCTCTGTCGGAGGGTCCGTACTGAGGGAGCGCCGCACTGTCGGAGGGGCGGTACTGAGCGAGCGCTGCACTGTCGTAGGGGCTGTACTGAGGGAGCGCTGCACTGTTGGAGGGCAGTACTGAGGGAGCGCTGCACTGTCGTAGGGGCTGTACTGAGGGAGCGCTGCACTGTTGGAGGTCCAGTACTGAGGGAACACGACACTGTCGGAGAGGCAGTACTGAGGGAGTGCTGCATTGTCGGAGGGGCAGTATTGAGGGAGTGCTGCACCCTCGGAGTGGCAGTACTGAGGGAGCGCCGCACTGTCAGAGGGGCAGTACTGCGGGAGCGCTGGGCTGTCAGAAGGGCAGTACTGAGGGAGCGATGCACTGTCGGAGGGGCAGTACTGAGGGAGCGCTTCTCTGTCGAAGGGGCAGTACTGAGGGGGCGCCGCACCGTCAGAGGGGCAATACCGAGGGAGCGCTGGGCTGTCGGAAGGGCAGTACTGAGGGAGCGATGCCCTGTTGGAGGGGCAGTACTGAGGGAGCGCCGCGCTGTGTGAGGGGTGGCAGTACTGAGGGAGCGCTGCACTGTCGGAGCGGCTGTACTGAGGGAGAGCCGCACTGTCGGAGGGGCATTACTGAGGGAGCGCCGCACTGTCGGAGGGGCATTACTGAGGGAGCGCTGCACTGTCGGAGGGGCAGTACTGAGGGAGCGCCGCACTATCGGAGGGGCAGTACTGAGCGAGCGCTGCACTGTCGTAGGGGCTGTACTGAGGGAGCGCTGCACTGTTGGAGGTCCAGTAATGAGGGAACTCGGCACTGTCGGCGAGGCAGTACTGAGGGAGTGCTGCATTGTCGGAGGGGCAGTATTGAGGGAGTGCTGCACCCTCGGAGGGGGAGTACTGTGGGAGCGCCGCACTGTCGGAGGGGCAGTCCTGAGGGAGCGATGCACTGTTGGAGGGGCAGTACTGAGGGAGCGCTGCACTGTCGGAGGGGCAGTACTGAGGGAGCGATGCACTGTCGGAGGGTCAGTACTGAGGGAGCGCCGCACTGTCGGAGGGGCAGTACTGAGGGAGCGCTGCACTGTCGGAGGGGCAGTACTGAGGGAGCGCTGCACTGTTGGGGGGCAGTACTGAGGGAGCGCCGCACTGTCAGAGGGGCAGTACTGAGGGAGCGTAGCACTGTCGGAGGGGCAGTACTGAGGGAGCTCTGGGCTGTCGGAGGGGTGGTACTGAGGGAGCGTTGCAGTGTTGGAGGGGCAGATCTGAGGGAGCGCCGCACTGTTGGAGGGATAGTACTGAGGGAGCTCTGGGCTGTTGGAGGAGCAGTAATGAGGTCGCGCCGCATTGTCGGAGAGGCAGTACTGAGGAGCTCTGGGCTGTCGGAGGGGCGGTACTGAGGGAGCGTAGCACTGTCGGAGGGGCAGTACTGAGGGAGTTCCGCACTGTCGGAGGGGCAGTACTGAGGGAGCGTAGCACTGTCGGAGGGGCAGTACTGAGGGAGCTCTGGGCTGTCGGAGGGGTGGTACTGAGGGTGCCCTGCACTGTCGGTGAGGCAGTACTGAGGGAGAGTCGCACTGTCGGAGGGGCATTACTGAGGGAGCGCTGCACTGTCGGAGGGGTAATATTGAGGGAGCGCCGCACTGTCGGAGGGGCAGTACTGTGACAACGCCGCACTGTCGAAGGTGCAGTACTGAGGGAGCTCCGCACTGTCGGAGGGGCAATTCTGAGACAGCGCCGTACTGTCGAAGGTGCAGTACTAAGGGAGCTCCGCACTGTCGGAGGGGCAGCACTGAGCGAGCGCTGCACTGTTGGAGGGGCAGTACTGAGGGAGCGCTGCACTGTTCAGGGTCAGTACTGAGGGAGCGCCGCACTGTCGGAGGGGCAGTACTGAGTGAGTGCAACACTGTCGGAGGGGTAGTACTGTGGGAGCGTTTCACTGTTGGAGCGGCAGTACTGGGGGAGCGCTGGGCTGTCGGAGGGGCAATACTGAGGGAGCGCCGCACTATCGGAGGGGCAGTACTGAGCGAGCGCTGCACTGTCGTAGGGGCTGTACTGAGGGAGCGCTGCACTGTCGTAGGGGCTGTACTGAAGGAGCGCTGCACTGTTGGAGGTCCAGTACTGAGGGAACACGGCACTGTCGGAGAGGCAGTACTGAGGGGGTGCTGCATTGTCGGAGGGGCAGTACTGAGGGAGCGATGCACTGTCGGAGGGGCAGTACTGAGGGAGCGCTGCACTGTCGGAGGGGCAGTACTGAGGGAGCGCCGCACTGTCGGGGGGGCAGTACCGAGTGAGCGCCGCACTGTCGGAGCGGCAGTACTGAGGGAGCGCCGCACTGTCGGAGGGGCAGTACTGAGGGAACGCCGCACTGTCGGAGCGTCAGCACTGAGGGAGCGCTGCACTGTCGGAGCGGCAGTACTGAGGGAGCGCCGCACTGTCGGAGGGGCAGGACTGAGGGAGCGCTGCACTGTCGGAGGGGCAGTACTGAGGGAGCGCCGCACTGTCGGAGCGGCAGTACTGAGGGAGCGCCACAATGTCGGAGGGGCAGGACTGAGGGAGCGCCACACTGTCGGGGGGGCAGTACTGAGGGAGCGCCGCAATGTCGGAGGGGCAGTACTGAGAGAGCGCTGCACTGTCGGAGGTGCCGTCTTTCGGATGAGACGTTAAACCGAGGCCCCGTCTGCCCTCTCAGGTGGACGTAAAAGATCCACGGCCACTATTTGAAGAAGAGCAGGGGGGCGGAGTTCTCCCCGGTGTCCTGGGGCCGATATTTATCACTCAACCAACATCACTAAAAAACAGATGATCTGGTCATTATCACATTGCTGTTTGTGGGAGCTTGCTGTGCGCAGATAGGCTGCCGCGTTTCCCACATTACAACAGTGACAACACATCGAAAAAAGTACTTCATTGGCTGTGAAGCGCTTTGGGACGTCCTGAGGTGGTGAAAGGCGCTGGAGAAATGCGAGTCGTTCTTTTTACACACCGCACAGTCTTTCTTGCTTCCTCACCGTTGAGATAGAATTAAATCGCCCGCCCAGTTTTGTCCCCTGAAAGTGTTGACGGTGTCATCTACACTCGCCAGATTCCCCTGGTCCACCCTGCTCCGAGGTATCTGGGACCCATGTGCCCATTCTGTCACCACACCCTACTTCCAGCAATGCCTCTCCCACCCCACCACCATCACCCTTCTCTCTTTCCACACCCCTCCCAAAAGCCTGACCAAAACCCTCTCCCAATTCTCTTCCTTCTTCAGAATGCCTTGGTATCCCTCATCCCTGCCTCTGTCACCTCCAGACTCCGACTACTCCAACACTCTCCCGCCCTCCGTAAAACTTCAGCTCATCCCAACCTCCACTGCCCCGTGTCCGAACTCGCACCCAGTCCCGTTCACCCATCTCTCACTGACCTACACTGGCTCCCGGTCCGGCAACGCCTCGATTTTAAAATTCTCCATCCTTGTTGCAAATCCCTCCTCGCCCCTCCTCCCTATCTCTGTAACCTCCTCCAGCCCTCACAGATCTCTGCGCTCCTCCAATTCCGGCCTCTCGCGCATTCCCCCCGATTTCCATCGCTCCACGATTGGCGGCCGTGCCTTCAGCCACCTGGGCCGCGAGCTCTGGAATTCCCTCCCTAAACCTCTCCGCCCTCTCTCCCTCCTTTAAGACGCTCCTTAAAACCGACCTCTTTGACCCAGCTTTTGGTCGCCTGTCCCTAATATCTCCTGATGTGGCTCGGTGCCAAATGTTGTCTGATTTACGCTCCTGTGAAGCGCCGCGGGAGGTTTTACTGCGTTAAAGGCACTGGATAAAGGGGAGTTCTGGCTATCCAAGCTCGAGCAGATTGCCTCTCGGTCTCCGCGGCTGAAAGTTGCGTCCGAGGTCGGGAAAAATAAGGAACGTTTACAGAACATCGGAAAAAAGAGAGGCCGTTACCTTGGCAATGCTCCCTCTGCGGCGACGAGGTATATCCTTGCCTAACACGACGCAGGACGAAGGGGGAAAAGGTTGAGCCGCTCAATGTCCAATAACGTTATTGTAGTGCAATGTGTCGATGAAGGGAATTCCATTGAAAGCTCGCCGCCCGCCCTATCAGGGGGCTCGAGGGAGGACGGCCAATGGGCAGCCAGGGAAGGGAGGGGAGGGTCACGGGCGTGAGTCGGATGGGGGCCGGCCACGGCCGTTCTAGAAGGCTGCGATGTGCCCAGGCTGCAGTTTGGCGGGTCAAAGGCATCTGCTGAGCTGCTGCAGGTTCGATTGTGCCGCTCCGCACAGACAATCCCAGCACACAGCACAATTGGCACAACACGGGATCAGGCATGAGAATGGGGCAGCTCACCGCATAATAGCAAGCTCTCCAGTTAATGCCTGGCCTTTCAAGGCCTCTGCTATAGCCTTTTATACTCTGCCACAATGTCGCATTCTCCGCGGGCGCTGCTCTCTCATGAACTGTCACACAGGCCACTTGGCCCACTGTGGCTCGCTCTCGCCTCTGAGTCAGAAGGTCGTGGGTTCGAGGTCCCCACTCCAGAGACTCGAGCCCCATAATCCGGGGCCGACACTCCCCCAGTGCCAGTACTGAGGGAGCGCCGCACTGTCGGAGGGGCGGTACTGAGGGAGCGCCGCACTGTCGGAGGGGCAGTACTGAGGGAGCGCCGCACTGTCGGAGGGGCAGTACTGAGGGAGCGCCGCACTGTCGGAGGGGCGGTACTGAGGGAGCGCCGCAGTGTCGGAGGGGCAGTACTGAGAGAGCGCCGCACTGTCGGAGGGGCAGTACTGAGGGAGCGCCGCACTGTCGGAGGGGCAGTACTGAGGGAGCGCCGCACTGTCGGAGGGGCAGTACTGAGGGAGCGCCGCACTGTCGGAGGGGCAGTACTGAGGGAGCGCCGCACTGTCGGAGGGGCGGTACTGAGGGAGCGCCGCACTATCGGAGGGGCGGTACTGAGGGAGCGCCGCACTGTCGGAGGGGCGGTACTGAGGGAGCGCCGCACTATCGGAGGGGCAGTACTGAGGGAGCGCCGCACTGTCGGAGGGGCAGTACTGAGGGAGCGCCGCACTGTCGGAGGGGCAGTACTGAGGGAGCTCCGCACTGTGGGAGGGGCGGTACTGAGGGAGCGCCGCACTGTCGGAGGGGCAGTACTGAAGGAGCGCCGCACTGTCGGAGGGGCGGTACTGAGGGAGCGCCGCACTGTCGGAGGGTCAGTACTGAGGGAGTGCCGCACTGTCGGAGGGGCAGTACTGAGGGAGCGCCGCACTGTCGGAGGGGCAGTACTGAGGGAGCGCCGCACTGTCGGAGGGGCAGTACTGAGGGAGCGCCGCACTGTCGGAGGGGCAGTACTGAGGGAGCGCCGCACTGTCGGAGGGGCAGTATTGAGGGAGCGCCGCACTGTCGGAGGGGCAGTACTGAGGGAGCGTCGCACTGTCGGAGGGGCAGTACTGAGGGAGCACCGCACTGTCGGAGGGGCAGTACTGAGGGAGCACCGCACTGTCGGAGGGGCGGTACTGAGGGAGTGCGGCACTGTCGGAGGGGCAGTACTGAGGGAGCACCGCACTGTCGGAGGTGCCATCTTTCAGATGAGAGGTTAAACCGAGGCCCCATCTGCTCTCTCAGGTGGACATTAAAGATCCCACGGCCACGATTGGAAGAAGAGCAGGGGGGGAGTTCTCCCCGGTGTCCTGGGGCCAATATTTATCCCTCAACCAACATCACTAAAACAGATGATCTGGTCATTATCACATTGCTGTTTGTGGGAGCTTGCTGTGCGCCAATTGACTGCCGCGTTTGCTACATTACAACAGTGACCACACTTCAAAAAAAGGACTTCATTGGGCTGTGAGGCGCTTTGGGACGTCCCGAGGTGGGGAAAGGCACTGGAGAAACGCGAGTCCTTCTCTTCATCTCTGTGAAAGAGATATTCCCTCCGTCCCATTCCCCCTCAGCCCCTCGGACCCCCTGTGCTGGCTCTTTGAACGAGCTCTGGCTGTCCAGAGGCCTGGCCTGATGATGCTGAGAAGGAGATCGCACAATCCCACCGTGGGCAGATGGAGATTTCGAATTCAGCTTTGAAGAATCCAGAAATAAAAAGCTGGGCTCGGGTCAAAGAGACGGTGAATCTGTGGGATTGTCGGTAAAAAAAAAACCCAACTGGTTCACTGCTGCCTCTTCAGGGGAGGAAACCTGCCATCCGTACCCGTTCTGGGGCCTATAGGTGACTCCAGTCCCGCACCAACATGGTTGACTCTTAACTGCCCCTCTGAACATAAGAACATAAGAATTAACAACAATAACAAATTGCATTTATATAGCGCCTTTAATGTAGTAAAACGTTCCGAGCTGCTTCACAGGAGCGATTATCAGACAAAATTTGACACTGAGCCACATGAGGAGATATTAGGACGGGTGACCAAATGCTGGGTCAAAGAGGTCGGTTTTAAGGAGCGTCTTAAAGGAGGAGAGAGAGGCGGAGAGGTTTAGGGAGGGAATTCCAGAGCTCGGGGCCCAGGCGGCTGAAGGCACGGCCGCCAATGGTGGAGCGATGGAAATCGGGGGATGCTCACGAGGGCAGAATTGGACGAGCGCAGAGATCTCGGGGGGTTGTAGGAGGTTACAGAGTTTACCATCACCGAATCCCCCACCATCAACATCCTGGGGGTCACCATTGACCAGAAACTTAACTGGACCAGCCACATAAATACTGTGGCCACAAGAGCAGGTCAGAGGCTGGGTATTCTGCGGCGAGTGTCTCACCTCCTGACTACCCAAAGCCTTTCCACCATCTACAAGGCACAAGTCAGGAGTGTGATGGAATACTCTCCACTTGCCTGGACGAGTGCAGCTCCAACAACACTCGAGAAGCTCGACACCATCCAGGACAAAGCAGCCCACTTGATTGGCACCCCATCCACCACCTTAAACATTCACTCCCTCCACCACCGGTGTACCGTGGCTGCAGTGTGCACCATCTTCAAGATGCACTGCAGCAACTTGCCAAGGCTTCTTCGGCAGCACCTCCCAAACCCGCCACCTCTTCCACCTAGAAGGACAAGGGCAGCAGGCGCATGGGAACACCACCACCTCCAAGTTCCCCTCCAAGTCACACACCATCCTGACTTGGAAATATATCGGCCGTTCCTTCATCGTCGCTGGGTCAAAATCCTGGAACTCCCTCCCTAACAGCACTGTGGGAGCACCTTCACCACACGGACTGCAGCGGTTCAAGAAGGCGGCTCACCACCACCTTCTCAAGGGGCAATTAGGGATGGGCAATAAATGCTGGCCTTGCCAGCGACGCCCACATCCCCTGAATGAATTTTAAAAAAAAATAGGGAGTGGGGCGAGGAGGCTATGGAGGGATTTGAAAACAAGGATGAGAATTTTGAAATCGAGGCGTTGCTTAACCGGGAGCCAATGTAGGTCAGCGAGCACAGGGGTGATGGGTGAACAGGACTTGGTGCGAGTTAGGACTCGGGGCAGCAGAGTTTTGGATGACCTCAAGTTTACGTAGGGTGGAATGTGGGAGGCCAGCCAGGAGCGCGCTGGAATAGTCAAGTCTGGAGGTTACAAAGGCCTGGATGAGGGTTTCAGCAGCGGATGAGCTGAGGCAAGGGCGGAGACGGGCGATGTTACGGAGGTGGAAATAGGCGGTCTTAGTGATGCCGCGGATATGTGGTCGGAAGCTCATTTCAGGGTCAAATATGACACCAAGGCTGCGAACAGTGTGGTTCAGCCTCAGACAGGAGTAGGCCTTCGGAGCAGGAGGGGACCACGCGGCCCCTCGAGCCTGCTCCGCCATTCAATCAGATCACGGCTGATCTTCGACCTCACCTCCACTTTCCCACCTGATCCTGTGATTCGTCCAAACATCTGTCCATCTCAGTGGCCTCGCAAGCCGCTCTGCTGCATTAATGCCATGGGTTCAAGAAGAAGGCCCACCACCACCTCCTCCAGGGGTGACTTGGGATGGGCAATAAATGCCGAGCTCGCCAGCAAGGCCCACATCCCAGGGAATGAACAGTAGGTTCTGAGGTGGAGACAGGGGCCAAAGGCAGAGAGTTCCAGAGCGCGGGGAGCTTTGAGGGGGTGGAGTGGGGCAGGAGGTGTGAAGGGCAATTGGAGCAGGAATAAAAAACCTCCCAT
This sequence comes from Squalus acanthias, assembly GCA_030390025.1. Classification (NCBI taxonomy): domain Eukaryota; kingdom Metazoa; phylum Chordata; class Chondrichthyes; order Squaliformes; family Squalidae; genus Squalus; species Squalus acanthias. The sequence goes on along the minus strand of JASTWF010002560.1, from coordinate 2,860 downwards.
GGCTTCCAAACGACGGAGCAGGCCCAAAACACTGGGATCAAGGCGGTCTGAGGCCCGTTTCATTTGCTCGCTGTGAAATTTATTCAGCAGCGAAGAGAATAACGGGAGCTGCAAATGATCCCACTGAATACGCACTCCAGGGAAATGAACAATTGAACTTGGAAGTACAGTGAACAGTGAGGAGGAGAGTGATAGACTTCAAGAGGACACAGACAGGCTGGTGGATTGGGCGGACACGTGGCTGATGAAGTTTAACGCAGAAAAGTGTGAAGTGATACATTTTGGTTGGAGGAACGAGGAGAGGCAATAGAAACTAAAAGGTACAATTCTAAAGGGGGTGCATGAACAGGGAGACCTGGGGGTATATGTGCACAAATCGCTGAAGGTGTCAGGGCAGGTTGAGAAACCGGTTAAAAAGGCATACGGAATCCTGGGCTTCATAAATAGAGGCACAGGGTACAAAATCAAGGAAGTTATGATGATCCTTATAAAACACTGGTTCGGCCTCAACTAGAGTACTGGGGGCGATTCTGGGCACCACACTTTAGGAAGGATGTGAAGGCCTCAGAGAAGGTGCAGAAAAGATTTACTAAAGTGGTTCCAGGGATGAGGGACTTCAGTTACGTAGATAGACTGGAGAAGCTGGGGTTGTTCTCCTTGGAGCAGAGAAGGTTGAGAGGAGATTTGATAGAGGTGTTCAAAATCATGAGGGGTCTGGACAGAGTAGATCGAGAGAAACTGTTCCCATTGGTGGAAGGGTGGAGAACCAGAGGACACAGATTTAAGGTGATTGGCAGAACAACCAAAGGCGACATGAGGGAAAACGTTTTTACGCAGCGAGTGGTGAGGATCTGGAATGCTCTGCCTGAAAATGGTGGTGGAGGCAGATTCAACCGTGGCTTTCAAAAGGGAATTGGATAAGAACCTGAAGGAAATAAAATTTGCAGGACTACGGGGAAAGGGCGGAGGAGTGGGACTAGCTGAAGTGCTCTTGCAGAGAGCCGGCACGGGCTCGACGGGCCGAATGGCCTCCTGCTGTGCTGTAACCATTCTATGATTCTATGATATCAGCCCGTGGCATTGCTCACGGATCGAGTGGATTGCCCTGCCACACACTGTCAGTGGAGGGATGGGGATTGGCTGCCTCCGGAGCGGGGGCGGGTGGGGGGGGGGGGGCTATGGTTCCATCCGGTGGTAGAAGTGCGCAGCTGCAGGCGTGACCATGCGTCACAGGATGGTAACGCCCAAATTAGGAGGGCACGGCAGAGCTACTCGATAATCCAATAGTTTACAGACCGTCTCTGCAAAGCGAATCTGTCGCACGCTATTCTCAGAACTGTTAGCTTGAAAAGATATTTACTAATCCTAGCCCCTTTAGGCTACCCCGGATCAGGCGTATTTCTCAGATGTTCACTTTCAACTAAAGTTTGTGGTAGCCGAATCCTCAAGACGCTTCACTGGGTCTAAAGGTCCGGACTATCTCTCCCTAAAGGAAAAGGAGCAACCTGAGAATGTTACCGTCCTCCAGGTAGCACTTTTAATAAGTTTAGCCAGACTGTAACGTCCCGGATATTATGAGGGTCCGGAGATCTCCCCTCAGAAATGTACCTCTTCACCAAAGAGTGTACAGAGATTGAGTTCGCGAGTTATTGATACAGAAGACTGATGTGAGACAATTCTAAAAATATATAGAGATTTATTAAAAGAACCGACATGCAATTTACAGTTGGTGAATCAGTCAATCGCAACGTTAACAGTTCTAAAAGAGAAAAAATACGATCTTATTTTTAACAGAGAATCTTACTTTTAAATCTTGAACTTCGCTACAGTATTACATTTCTTAAAACTTTCTATATAGGATATCCATCAATATCAAATTACCTTCGATCCCCGAGGTACAAAGAGTGGAAGACCACAGAGCCGCCTCTGTAGTCGAGAATCGCTTTGCCCGATTAAAGCGACTCTGATATCCCGTTTGAGACTTCAATATTTATACCCTTTTTCAGTTGTATCCCCGAAGGTTTCTGCTGATCCAAGTTAATTATCACTATTCATCTTTCTGCTGACTTCTGCAACTCTTACTGACACATCGGCTTGTAATATTCCAGAATCTGCCGCATCTCCAGGTGTTCTGGGTTCACCATATAGAAGGTGTGAAGGGCAGATGTCCCTTATCTCATGTGTCATCTTTAAGAGGTGTAATCAAGATCATTTAGCCAGGGTTGACCATCGTTCTGTTCCAACAAGGTCACCTGTTCGGAGCCCCCCATTCTGCTGTTTTAATAAGGTTATTTATTCAGAGTCAACAACGGCCTTATCTCAACAAGGCCAGAATTCTTTCATAAGATAGAGTATTTTTCTAAAAAAGGTATTTAGTTTATTCCTTCACAAGCTATCTACAGCTCAAAATGGATTCAAGAGAAACGAGAATACAAGAGCGAAACGGATGCATTTAATTTCAGGGCGAGTTGGTTTGATGTTCCGTGCCCGCGTCCCGCCCCCTGAATTTCTACAATAATTATAACTGCTGCTTTAGAGGGCAAGTAGCCGCTCTTTCTTTCTCTCTCTCCCTTTCTTCCGTACTCTTTCACGCTCTTTCTCGCTCCCCCTCTCTCTCCCTCATTCTCTCCCTCTCCCTCTCTCCCCCATTCTCTCTTTCTCTCATTGTGGATTGGAGTGTCAACGCACCACCTGCCCCTTGGTAAGCTGTCCATACACGTGCACAGACTAGCACACGTGTGTGGGCGTGCTCAGACACACACACTCACACTCACACTCACTGATACACACACACACTCACACTCGCACTCACTCACACACACACTCACACACACACACACACTCTCTCTCTCTCACACAC
>JASTWF010000256.1:629190-679658 GCA_030390025.1 Squalus acanthias | reverse complement strand
CACAGTCACCCACAGCTCAAGACCAAATGCAAACAATGCTAATCCAATCATCAGTTTTCAAGGAGTAGGCCATTTGCCATTCAATTAGTTCACAGTTGATCTGTACCTCAACTCCATTTACCCACCTTTGTTCCGTTAACCTAATACCCTTACCCAACAAGAATCTCGCGATCTCACTCTCGAAAGCTCCAATTGTCCACCAGCATCCACAGCCTTTTGGGGAGATAGTTCCAGATTTTTACCAAGTTAAGGAATATCCTGAAAAATCAAAGACGTCGCTTTGAGGCTGGCGGTATTCCTGGTTGTAGCAGGTGTGAAAGCTTAACTTTCGATTTGTGCGATAAAGTGCTTCCTGATTGCGCTCCTGAACGGCTTGGCTCTAATTATAAAACTAAGCCCCCTTTGTTCTGGTCTCCCCCAGCAGAAGAAATAGTTTCTCTCTATCTACCCTATCAAATCCCTTCATCATCTTAAACACCTCAATTCGATCACCCCTCAACCTTAAGCCCTGGTATCATTCTGGTGAATCTGCACTGTACCCACTCTAAGGACAATCTATCCTTCCCGAGGTGCCCTGAACTGAGCACAGTGCTCCAGATGGGGTCTAACCAGAGCTCTGTACAACTGAAGTTACTCATCACTAAATCCCGTATGGCATGTTCCCTTGTCAATTCTAAAACATATGGGGCAGAAATTCGGGTCCCCACGGTGAGTACGCGCTGTGTACTCACCCGTAGGGCCACCGGAAGTGCCGGTTTCGCGCATGCACTGCGCATGCACGGGAAACCGGAACTCCCGGTCTCGTGAAGGAAGGGGTTCGAGGGTCAAACGCGTGTGCGGGAGAGGCAGCGCGCACGCAGCGAACTTCCGCTTTTTTATTACAGGTTTCCCCGTGAGGGTAAGTCCCCAGCAGCTGCGCGGGGAAAAAGCAGGCGTAAGGCTTGCTTTTAACAAGGTAAGTGGTGAATTAAGTTAAATTAAAACATTTTTTCCACAGGTTTATTATTTTTAAATACTTTAAAGAAAGGTAAGATTATTTTTTAGCCCCGTTAAAAACTGTAATTAATTTTTTCAAAAATTTAAATTATTGTTTAAAATAGTAATTTTATGTAATTTATAGTTATTTTAAAAATGTGATAATAAAAAATGTATTTGAAGTTTTAGTTAGGTTTTGGGGCCGATCTCTATTCATAGATTTGACAGGTCTTCCTGTCAAATCTATGAATGAAAATTCCCTGCTAGGATTGGCTCTCCATGGCCCACGTGATCCCAGGGGACGCTTCGCACTAACTGCGCCCCTGGGATACGCAAGCACTGCGCGCCGGCAGCTGGAGGGGGCCCAGGATCGGAATTCTATGCGGGCCCAGAGCACAACGGCAGGCGCGCTAGGTAAATGCACCCGCTATGCTTGCACCCGCGGGAAGCCTCCGACCCGAATTTCTGGCCCTTGAAAACAGTCCTGAATACATTGTAGAAATTGCCTTTACCATTGTTTCAGAATTAGGAGCTTTAAGAGTTGTCAAAATCAGCCTTTTTTCTGGCTGAAACAGTGCAGAAATACAGCTTGATTTCGGTATCTGATGATGTTACCGAGGCACTGTGCTGATTCCTCTGTCATGAACTCTGACCTGATGCTGGTGATCAGAGGACACTGTTTTAACCGGTACCTGTTTTGTGCCCTTTCCAGATAAAGAACTTTCTTCTTTTCTTCCAGTTCTGGCTTTTCCTTTGCTGCGACAATGCTCAGTAGCTGGTCCTCCAGCCCTATCGATGTGATCATGAAGTTAAGGAGAGTGACCTGAAAAATCAAAGAGGTCGCTTTGAGGCTGGCGGTATCCCTGGTTATAGCAGGTGTGAAAGCTTAACTCTCAATAGCAAATACTACAACAAGATCAGGTAATAATCTGTTTTAGAGATGTTCTTCAAAATGATAATACAAGAAGAAATTTCAATTATTGAAGAATATCACACCAGAATATATATTTTTTTTAATTGGATCTTTTGAGTATCTTTCAGGTTATTTTAACAGCCCCTTTCTTGTATGATTTAATCTGAATATAGGGTACAGGGAAATCTCCCCAATACTGGGTCAGCGAAATTGCCCCAATATAGTTAGGGAAATCTCCCCAATACTGGGTCAGCGAAATCTCCCCCATACTGAGCATGGCGCTGCACCCCCTTCAAGACCAATCTATCCTTCCTGAGCTGTGGTGCCCAGAACTGAATGCAGTGCTCCAGATGGGGTCTTTACACAGGATTACACAGGATATACGGCACAGAAACAGGCCATTTGGCCCAACCAGTCCATGCCGGTGTTTATGCTCCACTCGAGCCTCCTCTTGTCTTTCCTCATCTAACTCTATCAGCATAACCCTCTATTCCTTTCTTCCTCATGTGCTTGTCTAGCCTCCCCTTAAATGCATCTATACTATTCGCTTCAACCGCTCCCTGTGGTAGCGAGTTCCACATTCTCACCACTCTCTGGGTAAAGAAGTTTCTTCTGAATTTCCTATTTGATTTCTTGGTGACTATCTTATATTGATGGCCTCTAGTTTTGCTCTTCCCCACAAGTGCAAACACTCTCCCTGTATCTACTCTATCAAAACCTTTCATAATTTTAAAGACCTCTATTAGGTCACCCCTCAGCCTTCTCTTTTCAAGAGAAGAGACCCAGCCTGTTCACCCTTTCCTGATAGATATACCCTCGCATTTCTGGTATCATCCTTGTAAATCTTTTTTGCACCCTCTCCAATGCCTCTATATCCTTTTTATAATATGGCGACCAGAACTGTACGCAGTACTCCAAGTGTTGTCTATCCAAGGTTCGATACAAGTTTAGCATAACTTCTCTACATTTTAATTCAATCCCTCTAGAAAAAAACCCTAGTGCTTGGTTTGCTTTTTTTATGGCCTTGTTAACCTGTGTCGCTATTTTCAGTGATTTGTGTATTTGTACTCCGAGATCACTTTGCTTTTCTACCCCATTTAGATTCGTATTTTCCATGTAATGTGTGACCTCCCTATTTTTCTTACCAAAATGTAATACCTCACATTTATCTGTGTTGAATTTCATTTGCCAATTATATGCCCATTCTTCAAGTTTATTAATGTTTTCTTGTCTCCTCAGTATTGACAATTTGGTGTCATCTGCAAATTTAGAAATTGTGTTTTTGATTCCAAAGTCTAAATCATTTATATAAATTATGAACAACAGTGGTCCCAGCACTGATCCTTGTGGAACACCACTTCCCAACTTCTGCCACTCTGAATAGCTACCCTTTACCCCTACTCTCTGCTTTCTGTCTTGAAGCCAGCTAACTATCCATTCTGCTTCTTGTCCCCTGACTCCGCATGCTCTGACCTTATTCATTAGTCTATTATGTGGTACCTCATCAAAGGCCTTTTGAAAATCTAGATAAATTACATCTACTGCATTACGCTTGTCTACTCTCTCTATTACTTCTTCAAAAAATTCAGTGAGATTAGTCAAGCAAGATTTTCCCTTTTGAAATCCATGTTGACTATTCATTATTATATTTTTGGGTCTGACCAAGGTTCTATACAACTGAAGCATCACTTCCTCCCCTTTGTATTGCAGCCCCCTCCAGATAAAGCCCAACATCCCATTAGCCTTTTTGATTGGTTTTTGTACACAGTGGGCTCACTGATGGGTGTGGCCCCGGCTTAACTGCCAAGATTGTGGCCCAAGGATTGGATGCACTGGATTTTGTAACTTGTAATATTTCTGTACTGCTAGTTTCAGCATATAAGGGGTTAGCATCACAGAACATCTTTTTTTAAACAGTAAACCAGCAGCCTGAAACCAGTCCATCAGACTTTCAACACGCTAGTTTCGTTAGGCTCACACAATAGCGATTTGAAGAGTTAATCAGTTAGACATGCCAGCATTATCTTTGCAACTTACTGAAGCTGTCAGCAATGGGAATCCTCCAGGGTTCAGTTGGCTCAAATGATCACATTCATTGACGAGCATTTTAGGCCTTCTATAAAGATTGTTTTCATACAATATTGGTGAATAGCCATTCTGGATTAGTTAAATCATGAGAGGTATATCGTTCACCCACAATTCTAAAGGCAGGACCCAGTTTGGAGCCCTCTGTGAATGACAGAATCAATGGGCGGAGACCTCAACTCATTGTCTTAAGGGAGCAGTGCTCTGATACAGGGGTCTGTCTCTCTCTCAGTCACGGAGTTCTTTGATTTTGCAGCCAACAGAAAAAATCTGTCCATTTTATAGCCTGAGTCAGCTTAGCTTTGGAAGGCCTCAGTTGGACTAAGTGGTCTTCCGTCTTAAACCCACGTTTAGGAAGAGACCATGTTGCGTGTTTATTGTTTTCATAAACCAAGGGGTGTCGGGTGATATGGGTTCTCATCGTGTCAAACTCTACGTTGTGGAAATTATGTATTTTGTGAAAATAAACCTGTTATTGGTTCATAGCCTGTGCATTGTAGAAGTTACATCGGAAGGTGTCATGGTCCAGTAGCGATGTACAGAGTAGGGGTTTTCTGGTACAATCCGTAGGTCAAGCTATCGGTTATCTAGATATTGGGCCAAAAGTGGCGCACTCTGGATCATAGCGGACACGAGGCCCGCTTATGGGAGTGACCAATGATACTGGAACCGAGAGGAGATCCAGTCTGAAAACCCAGAAACTACAACACTGATACAGAGGCACTGAAATTGATTTAACCTCAGATGTCACAGCCAAGAGGCCTTAATGCAAGTCAGTCTTTCTTTCTTTTAAAAGAAACACATTCAGTTATTATTTTAATATGAAATTAAGTGAGTAATCAAAGAATAAAACCCTTCTCTTGAAGAACATTGGTGAAGAAATAAGCGCGTGACAAAGTAACTCTTAGGCCAGATATACCTTCTAACTTGTGTTAACTCAGAGTGGCTACAACTTCACATTGATGCAAAATGTGCTTTGTAATTTGGATGCCAAGTTGCCTGAATCAAATAAATTCAAGGGGTGTGAGATCACCTTAGGGATGTAGTCTCACACTGCGTTGGCTTTGTGTCGACTGCAGTATCACTGTAATCACGGCAAACTGCAAAGTTTCTAAACTTCATTTCATCTTTATATTAATGTTACCAACTAACTAACTGTCCTATTGGTTGTCTGCTAATATTAAAATCTAGCCAACATTTGGTGAGCATGGCTGTGAACACAAGCCGCAGTCTGGCTCGGCGCCATCAGTATAACTCAGGTGTTTTGGTCTCTGAACAAGGTACCAGAGCCGAACCAGTACCTATAGTATAATGACACCCTGTAGGTACAGGCAGCACACCATGCTTATATAAACTCTATGTGGACTCTAGGGGAATCAAGGGATATGGGGATCGGGTGGGAAGGTGGAGTTGAGGTCAAAGATCAGCCATGATCTTATTGAATGGCGGAGCAGGCTCGAGGGGCCATTTGGCCTACTCCTGCTCCTATATTCGTATGTTCTTAAAGTGAGTGAATATATCCCAGTGTTTTAGCAGACATTCTATCTGTGGAAATGACCAGAGCAACACACTGTTCCTGTCCCTTGGATCCTGCTATGTCACATACTATCATGGAGCTAAGAAAAAGGGGAGGTGTTGTGCCCCCAGGCCTCTGCCAATCCTCTGCCAGTGACCCAGGAAGACTCACTCTTCATTTTCTCACTCCTGCTCTCTTTGGTGTCTTCTAATAGCCAACAGGGCTGACATGAGGATTTTGCCATCTTGGGGTAGTTTGGGGGAGAGCACACCCGCTCCCTCCAATGGTGAAGTTCATTCGCAAACCAATTTGTTTTTGGCACCAAACCAGCTACCACAGTTCCTGTTTGCCGTTGACAGATTAGTAGGACTACCTTGACTGAAACCTCTGGTAGGTAATGAGGGTTTCGAAGGCGGGTGGTCATGTAGAGCTTGAAATCTCTCGAATACTGGATGATGGTCTCTCCGAGGCGAATGTAATCCATTCCACGTTGTTTGAATGTTTGCTTCAGCAGCAATGGCTCCAGAATGGGATCAAGTTCTTCAGAAAGATTTTCAATTAAAACTGGATTTCCAAACTAGAAGATAGGAGTGCACAATTTAGACACGGAAGTAAGATAAGGGATATTATTAAAGTGAAGACTGGCTGGTGCAGTAGGCTGGGACATCGTGCTTGCATTCTTCTGATCTGGGCTTGAGTCTAGTCTTGTCTGACAGGATAAATATCTCCTGTCTGATGGCCCTCAAGGTAGCACGAATTCGATTTCCATGGTTTCAACTCAGTTCTTAGTGTGTGCACATCTAATCAAAACATACAAGTATGGCATCAATTGACCACATTTTGAACAAGCTACAAAGAGAGCTGGTGTGGACGGTGGGGAAAGAAAAATGTCACATTTCACATTGGTATGATGGTAGAGGCTGTTTTAATTTTAGGGTCAAGGGTCGGAGTTCGGGTTGGTGTTGTTGGTACAGAGTAGAGGGAGCTCTACACTGTATCTCATAACCAGGAAATGCTTGGTGTTGACAGGCGCTGAGACTTCTCATCACGCAAGGACCATGTGAAATGTCCAACCATTAGAATTGAAGCAGAATCCAAGTCCCAGGCCTTGGAGAAAAAGATAGGCCTGTGTAGGAAAGCTTCTTGCAGGCATTTCTAACAGGGAAATGCCTAATTTAATGGATATGTTTGTGTCATTTGTAATGTGTGTATTATATTTACGAGTGTTATTTTTAGCGAGACACACCTACCTAAGTGAAGGGAGCAAAATGGCAGCCAAAAGCAGTCTGAAAGTTGTTTGAGTGATTTGATTGTTTGGGTCTGTGCTAATTGTTGTTTCCAGATATCTGGGTTTGAGACAAAGAGTGATTTAATGCCTGACTTTGTTGAGCTTACTTATTGCTGATTGGTAAATTTTCTTACCTGTTTAGTGAATGTAAGTCTTCATACCTAGTCAATGGGAAATTTGGTAAAATCAGTTTCATTAACTTGATAGTGTTTCACTACCTCTGCTCTACACAGACTTTTAGGTGTGGTGTTCACTTTGAGGTTTAACACCCTTGAGGTGTGGCAGACTTTAACTTTTGAAAAGTTTGAGATTTAGCGCCAGGCGCTAATGCTTCAGACTGCACGCAAAATTCAGTCTCATTGCACAAAGAAAGGATTGGTGCGCTAAATCAAGCGCTAATGGCCTAGCTCAGTGGTGTTAAACTCGAAGCGCTGACCAATATCAGGTGCAGTCTAATCACAAGTCATCATTGCCACAGGCTCTTTCCAGTTCTTAAAGGGGAGGTTCATTGATGCTGCAGAACCTCATTCTCATCATTGCTGGCTGTGCAGCCGTCTCAGCCAGCAACAACAGATCAAGGAGAAGGAGCCGTATGACTCAAGCTGCCCTCATGGCCCTCCTCCTCCCTCTGGCCACATGTTCCAATCTTTCTCGCTGCCTCCGCTCCCTCCGCCGTAGATCCTGAAGGGTGAGGTCGACTGCCAGTACAGCCCCCATTAATGTAACCAAGTGTAGCACTTTGATATGTTGTGAGAATAAATGTAACTAATTGTTAGTAGCCAGGACATTCCTAATACTAAACAACCTTTAAATGACTGAATTAAACTGTTGCACGATGTCAAACTGACAAGGAAGCAGTGAAACAGCACTAACATGACAGGTGCGACTCATTACTCATGATCCCTTTAAGTAGCGCCCCTGGAGCCGGCATCCGCCTGTTTGATGCCTCCTCTCCCTGTCGCTGTCGGGGCGAGGCGTTAAGGCAGGGGGGCGACAATGAATTTTGAAGATCGGGCGCCCAGTGAGCGTTGTATGCTCACTGACATCACAATCTGCCTGGTGCTGAGGTCCCTGGCGGTAATTTGTGACAGCGGCGCTCCGGGGGCGGGGGCGGGGGGGGGGGGCCAGGATTTGGCGTGCGTCGCTGGATTTGCCTCGCCCCGGCGCTACTGCATCAGCACCCCGTTAGCGCCCCCGCCAGGGGCTAACTGGAGGTGCTAACCAACTGAATTTTCCCCCCTTTAAGCTGTAATGTCCTATGGGTACCTGTATACCCCAATATTTTTACATGTACCAGCCCATCTCCTTTGGATTTGCTTATGTGCCTTTCAGTCGCATCAATCTACATTCTATTTTCCTCAGCAAACAATTCATTAATTTAGCATGGAAATAAAAATGGGGAGGATGTAAAACGGGCTGCCGACTCACTATCACCCATCGCACAAAGTCAAGATGTACACCGATAATTCTTGATTTTAGTGCATCATGTACACATATTATTTGTTGGGGAACCCTATTTTTGTGCTATTCGTTCTACTCGTTTCCCACATTACAACAGGGACTACACTTCAGAAAGTACTTCATTGGCTGTAAAGCGCTTTGGGACGTCCGGTGGTTGTGAAAGGCACTATAGAAATGCAAGTCTTTCTTTTCTTTTATTAAGGCGAAGGGTGTTATGATGGGGAATGGAACTTTTTACACCCAGTGCCAGCATCAAGCATTTCCTGGTTGTGAGATACAGTGTAGCGCTCCCTCTACTCTTCACCTTGACCCTAAAATGAAAACAGCCTCCACCAGCATACCAGTGACATTGTCCACCCCACACCAGCTCTCTTTGTAGCTTGCTGATCATTTGGTCAATTGATACCATACTCTGATGAGATGTGCATACACTAGGAACTGAGTTGCAACCATGGAAATCCAAGTTGCGTTGCCCTTAAGCCCACCAGAGACAGGAGCCTGTGATAAAAATACATCATGGCAGTTGTAGTTTTCACCCTGCCCTCGTGGAACCCAGAATGCACCGTGACTGTGAGGCATAAGTGGTTAAAAAAATCATAAAACAAAATTATTTCATTGTTTGCCGTGTTTTATACAGCTTGATCAATTAAATACTAATTCTCGGCAAACTGTGATGAGGCTTTTTGTTATTTTGGGGCTGGCAGTAGATATTATGGGGTACTTTGATGCTGGAGCTGGGGTCAGTGCAGCTGGAGCGTGGCGAATGACCACTTGCTCATCGCGGACATATCTTCCAAACGTATTGAATAGAACTGTTAAGACTTCAAGAGCTATTCTTGTTTTGAAGCAGATACTGTAAATTAAGTGAAGTGTTGTAATCTAGATAAATCTGCTGTTTTTGCTCTTGATGCTATTTAATGTTACTGACTAAACTTGATTCATAACTTTTAGCCTGACACACATGGTGTGTCAATATGGTGTTCACTGTCAGTTGGAGAGTGTATGGTAGGATCCCATACTATTTAGAGTGTGTACTGAAGTGGCTTACTGTTATCCAGAGACCCAGTATCTCGGATACTTCGTACTTACTTTGTACTCGAGGTTAAGCTTCAGTTTATAACAAACATAAGGGGGATAAATTAAGACAGAGAAGTTGAAAGATTTTTAAATTGGCCGCCTCCCACTCCAGGATGATCTTCGGGCCTTGGAGCTCTGGTGCTGGTGACCAGGAGTACAGCTGCAAGCCCTCGAACCTGCCGCCCCGCTCCTGCCTCTGACTGGTCGGAGCGCAAGGCAGTGCCGGGGGGGGGGGGGGGGGGGAGGGGGGGGGGCAGACAGTGTGGTGCCAGGAGGATGACTGTGGACACCCCTCTCCCCACAGGCACGGGGCTCTCCTAACCGGAGAAAGGCTGAGCTGTAAGAGGCCTACGAGTTTACAGGAGTGTTACCTGAATGCAGTTCCCCAGGGTGCGGATGCAGTCAGACTCGGTAAGTTTGCAGACGTGCAGCTTGTTGGATTTCTCCATGTTTTTGACCCACTTGTTAGCCTGACCCTGGGGGTCAATCATGAGTGGCCAGCGCTGGGCCGACATCACGATGATGGCGTTATCCACTGAGAATCTGAGTGGACAGGAATGTTGCATGAGACTTTCGCACCACTTAATTCTCGATTTCCTGTCAGAATTTTTGGAAAGAAATGCTTACATGTCCCGCGGGAGTCCGTGCAGCTGCCACTCCATGATGTTCACAGGGTCCCCCAAGGTGTTCGACAGGGAGAAGATGTTGGAGACTGGGATCTGTTTCTGCTTGCACATACTCAACCATTCTTTCAACACGTTCTGCAAAAGAGGGGCAACACCGACGCAACATATAAAACCTTTGCAAGATGCAGTTCCTGCAGCGGAGAACAGATTTAACCAGTGCTCAGTAATGACGTGTGCAGCTACGTGTCATATGCACACTACAGGATTCTTACTGTGTTTAATTTAACGGTCGATATCATTCCTGGCTGGCAGAGTGGTTGCAGTGTCACAACTCGGGATATGAGGGTAGAAAATGGGTTATTGCCCACATCGTCCGAACACATGGGGTTAGGTTCCACATTACCACACCCAGCTCCATCTCGCCACCACCTCTCTCGATCCTCCGCTGCCTCGGTGTTGTCAGACTGCTTTGACAACATCTAGTCCTGGATGAGCCGCAATTTCTTCCAACTGGGAAGATCGAAGCCATTGTCTTCAGTCCCCCCTCCGCAGCAAGCTGCGGTCCCTATCCACCGACTCCATCTCTCTCCCTCGTCACTGTCTCTAACTCAACAGGACTGTTCGCAATCTTGGTGTCCTATTTGACCCTGAGCTGAACTTCCGATCCCCTATCCTCTCCATCACCATCAGAACATAAGAATTGGGAGCAGGAGTCGGCTATAGGGCCCTTCGAGCCTGCTCCGCCATGCAATATGATCATGGCTGATTATCGACCTCAACTCCACTTTCCCGCCCGATCCCCATATCCCTTGATTTCCTTAGAGTCCAAGTCCTCCTACTTCCACCTCTGTAACATCGCCCAACTCCGCCCTTGCCTCAGCTCATCTGCTGCTGAAACCCTCATCCATGCCTTTGTTACCTCTGGACTTAACTATTCCAATGCTCTCCTGGTCGGCCTCCCACCTTGCACCCTCTGTAAACTTGAGCTCATCCAGAACTCTGCTGCCCGTGTCCTAACTCGCCGCAGGTCCTGTTCACCCGTCACCCCTGTTGTTGGGAATGCAGGAAGCTGGCCGGTGAGCTGGCGCTGTATTCCTGCTCCGACGTGTGTTTTCCTCGCCCTGGCACAGCTGGGGTGGCAGCTCGCTGCCCATTCCCCTCATTCCCCTCCGGAAACCCGGCCAACTCCACTGCCTTGTGCCTGTGCCGCCCACCCTGCCCCGCGGGACTGCCGGGAAGGGGGTGGTGGCCCAGAGCCAGCGGCTCAGTGCCAGGCCCTCTGATCTTCGGGCACCTGCGCCCTTTAAGCCACCTCCAACTCTTCGAGTGCTGCGGTGGGGATCCCACTTCACCACCATTGCGTGTTCCCCCCCATGACAGCAGTGGGCTTCCTCTTGGCCACACAGATCTCACCGGGAGCCTACCCTGCATATTTAATGGGGCCCAAGGAGGAGAGTAGGCCAGGGGTCCTGGCCAGGTGAGGGTAGCGGGCGAAAGTCTCATCCTGACCCTTCTGGGGCAGATTCAGGAAACTCCCGCCTTGAGTGTGCATCTCACTAATATTTACATCAGGTCATTAACTATTACCAGACCTTTTGAAAGTATCAAGCAAGCAATGGAAGACTAAGGCTGGGAACGTTTACAGATGGCTGTGCTCATGATACAGAATCAGCCGCTGGACCTGGTCATCAGGAACTGACTGGTACAGTTCTCAATTGTTTCTAGATAGAGATACCAAGTGACATTTCCCTCCCGCCAGTCCCCATGTAAGGGAAGGACCACAGGGCAGACAGCACTGAAAATTGGCCAACAACCATCACTTTGGTTAGACTTCCACAGGAGCGACGGGCCGAATATCCGCCCTCTGTGCTGTAAGCTGCTTCATTTCTGCTGCTGGGATGATGTGATTGACTGCCCAAGAAGTAAGGATAATAAAGCAGGGTAATATTCCACAAATGTAGCAGTAAGTGGAAGCCAAACATTGTTCCTCATTCTGTTATTAGTCACACATCGAATTATATTCAAAATTTCTGTTGAAATGGAGAATCTAGCCTCACCTGTCGGAATTCAGGGGTGAAGGGGCCAAGGTAGGCCACCACACTGGCGCTTAATAATACATCGCCAATAATGTTCTGGTACGTATCTTCTAGTTGTTCTGCAATATTAGTCCAACGTTCTTTCTCTCCTCCAAGGCCATTGATCAGCTTCTCAGCGCGCTCCAGCTTCAACCTGCAAACAACACAGGGGCTGTGAGGGGGTGGGGAGTTCCATCAGGCAACAAGCGAAACCGAAAAATTACCGTAGGGAGACAGCAAGCTGCTGATCCTGCTCACTCGGAATCAAGACTGTCCGATACCCCTCCTACCCCCGTCCCCCTCCTACCACTGACAGTGCAGCGCTCCCTCAGTACTGCACCGGAGTGTCAGCCTAAATTATTGGCTCAAACCTCTGGAGCGGGGCTTGAACCCACAACCTTCTAACTCTAGAGGCGAGAGTGCTACTAACTGAGCCACGGCTAACACCTAATGTGAATAATGAGCAGTCTGTTTACTGGAGGGCACAGAATGGTTTTGTGCTTTCAAATGTTGGGCTAATAATGAATCAGAGCTCCAAGCAGGATGGCCAATAGGCTCGAATGTTTGGCAACAAAACAATGCTCCCAGGAGAAGCCGAGTTGGTTTGATTTATGTTCCAGTGTTTGCACACACCAGTAGATATGACTGTGCAGCTTGTTGATGCTCCAGGGCAATATGCAGTGTGAGGTGTTCAGGGATTAACGGGACTCACTGTGTCATCTCAATGCTCTCTTCCAGCTGCTTCTTTTGGGTGAGTTTCTGAGCGAGCTGGTTCTGGAGGACCTCCAGCTTACTCCTGATCTCCATCAGCTCACACCGCTTCTTGTTCAGTTTCTCCATTTGGATTTTCAGCTCTTCTTCTGCTTCCGCCAGCTTCTGGCGCTTGGGGGCAACGATCTGAAAGAGAGACGCACATTGACACCACTAGACAACTCCCACCACTAGAAAACCCCCACCACTAGACAACCCCCACCACCAGACAACCCCCACCACCAGACAACCCCCACCACCAGACAACCCCCACCACTAGACAACCCCCACCACTAGACAACCCCCACCACCAGACAACTCCCACCACCAGACAACCCCCACCACCAGACAACCCCCACCACCAGACAACCCCCACCACTAGACAACTCCCACCACCAGACAACCCCCACCACCAGACAACCCCCACCACTAGACAACTCCCACCACTAGACAACCCCCACCACTAGACAACCCCCACCACCAGACAACTCCCACCACCAGACAACCCCCACCACCAGACAACTCCCACCACTAGACAACTTCCACCACCAGACAACTCCCACCACCAGACAACCCCCACCACTAGACAACCCCCACCACTAGACAACCCCCACCACTAGACAACCCCCACCACTAGACAACCCCCACCACCAGACAACCCCCACCACCAGACAACTCCCACCACCAGACAACCCCCACCACCAGACAACTCCCACCACTAGACAACTCCCACCACCAGACAACCCCCACCACTACACAACCCCCACCACCAGACAACCCCCACCACCAGACAACCCCCACCACCAGACAACCCCCACCACCAGACAACCCCCACCACCAGACAACCCCCACCACCAGACAACCCCCACCACCAGACAAACCCCCACCACCAGACAAACCCCCACCACCAGACAACCCCCACCACCAGACAACCCCCACCACCAGACAACCCCCACCACCAGACAACCCCCACCACCAGACAACCCCCACCACTAGACAACTCCCACCACCAGACAACCCCCACCACCAGACAAACCCCACCACCAGACAACCCCCACCACTAGACAACCCCCGCCACTAGACAACCCCCACCACCAGACAACCCCCACCACCAGACGACTTCCACCACCAGACGACTCCCACCACCAGACGGCCCCCACCACCAGACAATCCCCACCACCAGACAACCCCCACCACCAGACAACTCCCACCACTAGACAACTCCCACCACTAGACAACTCCCACCACCAGACAACTCCCACCACCAGACAAACCCCACCACCAGACAACCCCCACCACCAGACAACCCTCCAACCACTAGACAACCCCCACCACCAGACAACTCCCACCACCAGACAGCCCCCACCACTAGACGGCTCCCACCACTAGACGACTCCCACCACAAGACAACTCCCACCACTAGACAACCCCCACCACTAGACAACTCCCACCACTAGACAACCCCCACCACCAGACAACCCCCACCACCAGACAACCCCCACCACCAGACAACCCCCACCACTAGACAACCCCCACCACCAGACAACCCCCACCACCAGACAACTCCCACCACCAGACAACCCCCACCACTAGACAACCCCCACCACCAGACAACCCCCGCCACTAGACGACTCCCACCACTAGACGACTCCCACCACCAGACGGCCCCCACCACTAGACAACCCCCACCACCAGACAACCCCCACCACCAGACAACCCCCACCACTAGACAACTCCCACCACTAGACAACCCCCACCACCAGACAACCCCCACCACTAGACAACCCTCACCACCAGACAACCCCCACCACTAGACAACCCCCACCACCAGACAAACCCCACCACCAGACAACTCCCACCACCAGACAACCCCCACCACTAGACAACCCCCACCACCAGACAACTCCCACCACTAGACAACCCCCACCACCAGACAACCCCCACCACTAGACAACCCCCACCACTAGACAACCCCCACCACTAGACAACCCCCACCACCAGACAACCCCCACCACCAGACAACTCCCACCACTAGACAACCCCCACCACCAGACAACTCCCACCACCAGACGACTCCCACCACCAGACAACCCCCGCCACCAGACAATCCCCACCACCAGACAACTCCCACCACCAGACGACTCCCACCACCCTGGGGCTGGAAATGGTGCAGTGCTCCTGTGGGACTGTCAGTGTAGCTGTAGAAGGGGTGGTGAGGGAACCTGATCGGGGTAGAAGAGCCCAGAGATGTGGAAACCTCTCAGCTTTGTAGAACACAGCAGAGTGAGTGAGGCCGACAGAGATAAGTTTAGGGGCTGATTTGGAGGCAGAGGTGGCCTCTACTTGCCCTCTCCCTCCATTTACTGAAAAGTTGGCCATTATCACCACTATCCTGGGACTACTGCTGACAGTACAGGCTGAGAGTACTGTTGGTTTATGGTGTTGATAAGGTGCATGGACACTGAATCCTTTTTAAAAGAGCATGGCAATGCCACAATCCTCTTAACGTGAGTTGCCTCCCAAGTGTGTACAGCAGTACCAATGAACTCCAAGTACCGATGCATGAAATTTGCGCAATGCATAAACACCATGTGAACACAAAGTACATTAACTCACGTTGATATGTCAACGGTTGGCGGGCTGTAAATGCTACATTTTCTTCATTGTGTTCTTTTCCTCTCACCTTACTGACTCCTAGAACACAGTGGGCCAGAAATTCGGCCCTTGCTGGGTGAGTACGCGCTGTGTACTCACCCGTAAGGCCACCTGAAGTGCCGGTTTCCTGCATGCACTGCGCATGCGCGGGAAACCGGAACTTCCGTTCCCCTGAAGGGAGGGGTTCAGAAGTCGAACGCGTGCGCGGGAGAGGCAGTGCGCACGCAGCGAACTTCAGGTTTTTTTTCAGGTTTCACCGGGAAGGTAAGTATGGAGAAGCTGCACTTTTAAAAAGGAGGCGCAAGGCCTGTTTTTAACAAGGTAAGTGGTTAATTAATTACAATTTAAACATTTTTTCAACAGGTTTATCTTTTTTAGATACTTTAAAGAAAGGTAAGTTTATTTTTAGCACCGTTAAAAAGTATAATTAATTTTTCAAAATTTAAATTTTTGTTTAAAGTAGTTAATTTATGTAACTTATAGTTATTTTAAAAATGTGATGTTTTAAAAAAAAATTATTTGAAGTTTAAGTGGTTTTGGGGCTGATCTCTATTCATAGATTTGACAGGTCTTCCTGTCAAATCTATGAATGAAAATGCCCTGCTAGGATTGGCTCTCCATGGCCCACGTGATCCCAGGGGACGCTTCGAACTAACTGCGCCCCTGGGATACGCAAGCACTGCACGCCGGCAGCTGCAGGAGGCCCAGGACCCGAAGTCCTCGCGGGCCCGAAGCACAACTGCAGGCGCGGTAGGTAAGTACGCGCGCGATGCTTGCACCCGCAGGAAGCCGGAAAGCCGAATTTATGGCCCGTTAATATGAAACTAACAATCTCTAAAGTTTACCTTTGCAACTTTATCATAGACTTCAATGGCCCGGACCCAACTGCAGAGGCCCTCGCAGGCTGAGGAAACATTCTTAATGACGGATGGCTGGAATTCAGGGTTGCTGATAAAATCTCTTCGAATGTGGGCTGTCACTTTAGCAGGGATATTGTCTTTATCAAAATCCTGTGGGGAGTACAACACAACATTGATGGGTGGAAAGAAAACCGTGAGTAGAGATAAAGGCTTCACACACAGCCCGTTCAGCTCTGGGGCCTTGGTTTGAATGTAGCTCAGATTGATGGGATGTTCTCTGCTGACTGCAAGGGCCCTAAAATGAAATGAGTTGATGCAGTCTCAATCAGGTTCCAAGTGGGAACAAGTTAACGTCACACAAAAAAAAAAGCACAGCCTAAATTAGCCATTAATTGAAGTTGAGCGAAGAACAGTACTGGAAATGGGAATGTTGTGTTGCTGTAACACAGGCTGGCCTCCTGAAGCTGAGGGTAATCCCTGTAACAGGACTCTTTTATGACTTGCGCCTTGCTGCCAGTGTCCTCAGAGCTGGCTCCTATGGTGTAGGACGATGCTGCCAGTGTCCACCCATCACCAGAGGGGGCCCCGAGAGCTGGCTTCGCACTGCTCTTTCCTCATCGGTATCTGAGAGAAATTAGATCGAGCTGCAGAGGCAAACTTGCCTTTTCTGAAACGTCAGGCAGCGTACACTCAAGTTTCATCTTATTTGTTAATCAAGCTGTGGTACTGGGCACCACAGAGAATGTGGTCTTACTTGTCTGTTTGACACATATTGTTGGTTAGTTATCGGTGTTTGATACTCAGAGACTAGAGGGAGCCTTGTACAAAAGTATATCTGTTTATTGTACATATTAAAGAAACTACAATACAAGAAGTAAGAAGTTATAATGCTTAGAACAGTTAAACAGTGAACAATCTCTTGGTATATAACCTGACCTAATGCCACATGGTTACAAGGTGATCAATCTGGCATTCGAAGGTCTCCCACTCCCCTCCGATAGCACTCTAACAGACTATATTTTACGTCTGCTTTGTGTACTTTCAATGGCAATAGATTTCAATGTTTCCCTGTGCCAAGCAGCCTCCTAACCACTCTCCTACACTCCAAGATAGGCAGACACAGTCAACCCAAGGTGCCGATGCCATGATCCATAACATAAGATAACCTCAGTCGACGAAATGTCTCCTGACAGAGGTGGACAAGGACAGTCACACAAACCGCTGACAGTAACAACTTTCAACCTAAAAGGCCTATTCTACTGAAAAGCCTGCAAAACGTACTTTTCTCACATGCACCAAGCTCCATCACCTCTCCCCATCATAGTACTGTTACTGGAACTGCATGGTCCCCACAAGCAGTGTCTCAGAACCCAGCCTGTGTGTGGGGGGGCTTTACTTTCTATCTGGGCCACATTGTGCCTGATACGGGAATGCCTTAGCCAGCTTGGCTGCAAAAATATAGCACTCCCTAGCACTGTCAATTCTCACCTTGGTGAGCAGAGCTCGGTAAGGGGAAAAAGACCTTGTATTCTGTACAATCTCTGGAACTCCAACAAAGGCGCACTTGCTGCCGACACCAAATGTCTGTTTACCTTTAGTGACTCCAGGAATTTCATATCACTGAGCATCTTCTTCGCAGAGGGCCAGTAATCGTCTGTACTTTTCCCATTTCCATCCACTTTTTTCTCAGGTTTAATTCCCTTAAGAAGGGGGATAAAAGTTGGACAGATAATTCTCTGTGCTTAACGTTTCTAAACCCAGCCATAGACCTCGCGTGACACAGTCTGTGATCATTCGGAGTGTGCTCTGACGGGAGGATAGTACCCTGTCACACACCGTGTACATATTATCCCCCTGCTCAAGTGCAGCCTCATGCAGCCGAATACCCAATTTCCCTTAAAGGCCACAGGTTTCATTTCTGTGCGTTACTGATCTCAACTTGAAGTTGGCTAATCTTAGACAGACCCTGAAGTCAATTGGCGGTCAGAAGAAACCAGCAGGAAATGACTGGTTTTCTTTCTTTTTTAAACTAATTTGGACACTCTGAAGTGTGACGATATGAAACCTGATACACATACACACCAATGTTCCCTCAAACTTTTTTTCCATTCAAAATTCTGCGCATGCGTGGTTTCTCCGGTGAGCCGGCTGCATGGGACCTCCAGAGCGCTGTGCGGTGACGCAGCTTAAGGAGACCATTGATACTATATTCTGGTGAAGTGGGGTTAGACGCTGAGAGAGAGAGTTAGACCATGGTGCACAGACATAATTCAGTCCCCATATGAAAGTCACACATTTTGTTCTTATTTTTATACTTCCATATTTTTTTTAAATATTTATTAATTCATGGGATGTGTGCAGTGCTGGCAACACCAGCATTTATTGCCCTTGAGAAGGTGGTGGTGAGCCGCCCTCTTGAACAGCTGCAGTCCGTGTGGTGAAGGTACTCCCACAGTGCCGTGAGGGAGGGAGTTCCAGGATTTTGACCCAGCGACGATGAAGGAACGGCCGATATATTTCCAAGACAGGATGGTGTGTGACTTGGAGGTGGTGGTGTTCACATGCGCCTGCTGCCCTTGTCCTTCTAGGTGGAAGAGGTCGCGGGTTTGGGAGGTGCTGCCAAAGAAACCTTGGTGAGTTGCTGCAGTGCATCTTGTAGATGTTACACACTGCAGTTACCTGCCACTTCTGACCTTATGATGGAGGGAAGGTCATTGATGAAGCAGCTGAAGATGGTTGGGCCTAGGACACTGCCCTGAGGAACTCCTGCAATGATGTCCTGGGGCTGAGAAGTCCACAATTATAGTGGAAACTGCCTATGTAAACTTGTCACACTGCAATTGCATCCTCACACCAGTAGTGGCGCTATGGTGCCTCAGTTTTGCATCTCCCAACTCCTCAGTCTGTACTGCAGAGAAACTCCCACCCTCCAACCGACTCTACTACTCTGCTTCTCAAATTTCCCAAAGTTTTGTCAAAATTTTATCTAAATAAATATATATATATATATTTAACATATACAAAAAACAACAGAAATAAATCTGTTCTTATGTAACAGCATATAATCTAAGAGTGTATAATTATCTGATTTATCTCAGCATACACTTTTGGACTATACGATTTTGTGTAAAAACAGATTTATTTTTCTTATATTTTTCATGGATTCTTGTTTTAATTCAAATGTCATTTTGATAAATAGCTTATAAAATATTTTACACTTGCTAGCTCAAAAAAAGGAACAGCAATCTCCTTAAAGCAGTGTTGCAGAAAATGAAGTCCAAGTGCTAAATCTGGACCACCGTATCATTCCACGCAATGTGAGCGGGGCAGCAGAGGCCCCACAGGACTATCCAGAGAAATAATAGGCTGCAAAACTGATACTGGAGCAGCAACCTAGAGAGCTGGAGTTCAAATTCCTCATGAAATTGAATTCTGGCTGGCACTAGAAAAATAACCATGTAAGCTGGATTGTCTTCAAAGTCCAGCACCAAGAGTTGTTTGATAATACCACCACTGTGGTGGCCGAGTCCTAAAGGTCATAGCTGCCAGACCGGACCTGAGGGGCTGAATGGCCTACTCCTATTCCTATGTTTCTTCACTGTTGCTGGGTTAGAATCCTGGAATTTTTTTTTATTCATTCATGGGATGTGGGCATCGCTGGCAGGGCCAGCATTAATTGCCCATCCCTAATTGCTCTTGAGAAGGTGGTGGTGAGCCGCCATCTTGAACTGCTGCAGTCCATGTGGTGAAGGTACTCCCACACTGCTGTTAGGGAGGGAGTTCCAGGATTTTGACCCAACGACGATGAAAGATCGGCCGATATACTTCCAAGTCAGGATGGTGTGTGACTTGGATGGGAACTTGGAGGTGGTGGTGTTCCCATGAGTCTGCTGCCCTTGTCCTTCTAGGTGGAAGAGGTCACGGGTTTGGGAGGTGCTGCTGAAGAAACCTTGGTGAGTTGCTGCAGTGCATCTTGTAGATGGTACACACTGCAGCCACGGTACGCCAGTGGTGGAGGGAGTGAATGTTTAAGGTGGTGGATGGGGTGCCAATCAAGCAGGCTGCTTTGTCCTGGATGATGTTGAGCTTCTTGAGTGTTGTTGCAGCTGCACTCATCCAGGCAAGTACAGAGTATTCCATCACACCCCTTACTTGTGCCTTGTAGGTGATGGAAAGGCTTTGGGGAGTCAGGAGGTGAGACACTCGCCACAGAATACCTAGCCTCTGACCTGCTCTTGTTGCCACAGTATTTATGTGGCTGGTCCAGTTAAGTTTCTGGTCATTGGTGACCCCCCAGGATGTTGATGGTGGGGGATTCGGCGATGGTAATGCCATTGAATGTTAAGGGGAGGTGGTTAGACTCTCACTTGTTGGAGATAGTCATTGCCTGGCACTTCTGTGGCGTGAATGTTACCTGCCACTTATCAGCCCAAGCCTGAACGTCATCCAGGTCTTGTTGCATGCGGGCATGGACTGCTTCATTATCTGAGGAGTTGTGAATGGCGCTGAACACTGTGCAGTCATCAGCGAACATCCCCATTTCTGACCTTATGATGGAGGGAAGGTCATTGATGAAGCAGCTGAAGATGGTTGGGCCTAGGACACTGCCCTGAGGAACTTCTGCAGCGATGTCCTGGGGCTGTGATGATTGACCTTCAACCAAGAATCAGGAATTCCCTACTGAATAGCTTCATTGGAGCACCTTCACCGAGAGGACTGTAGGAAAACTTGGAATGGCCAATAAATGCAGTTTTGCCCACATCACCCACATCCCAAGAACAAATCAAAAGAATGATAGATCAACAAGTTATCTCCTTTCAACGTGGCTCTCACCTCAAAAATGGATGGCAGGGTAAAGGAGGCCCAGGAAGCAAGGTAAGAAAATAAATTCAGCCGATATCGGGTTGCTGTAGATGTATGCATGTAGACGACAATACAAAGTCACATTTCCCACACTGGAAATGCTGTGCAAATTTCTTTTGTTTTGATCTGTGCAACATTTTGGAACTTTTACTTATTTGGCCTCGAGCGTCATATCCCGTTCTTACGAGGGCGTCTTTCAGCGTCTGTAGGTGCCCATCGCGTTCCTCCTCGTCTGAAGATGTTGGCGTATTGGGGTGCGAATTTGGTCCCCATGGCTGTTATGTGTGTTTGGGTAAAAAACTGGTTGGCGAAGGGGAAGACATTGAGGCCATGGGGACCAAATTCGTACCCCAATACGCCAACATCTTCATGCACAAGTTCGAGCAAGACTTCTTCGCTGCACAGGACCTCCAACCAACGCTGTACACCAGATACATCGACGACATCTTCTTCCTTTGGACCCACGGCGAAGGATCACTGAAAGGACTACACGATAACATCAACAGGTTCCATCCCACCATCAAACTCACCATGGACTACTCCTCAGAATCGGTTTCATTCTTGGACACACGAATCTCCATCAAAGACGGACACCTCAGCACTTCACTCTACCGCAAGCCCACGGACAACCTCACGATGCTCCACTTCTCCAGCTTCCACCCTAACCACGTTAAAGAAGCCATCCCCTATGGACAAGCCCTGCGAATACACAGGATCTGCTCAGACGAGGAGGAACGCGATGGACACCTACAGACGCTGAAAGACGCCCTCGTAAGAACAGGATATGATGCTCGACTCGTCGATCGACAGTTCCGACGGGCCACAGCGAAAAATCGCATAGACCTCCTCAGAAGGTGAACACGGGACACAACCAACAGAGTACCCTACGTCGTCCAGTACTTCCCTGGAGCGCAGAAACTATGCCATGTTCTTCACAGCCTTCAACATGTCATCGATGACGACGAACACCTTGCTAAGGCCATCCCCACACCTCCACTACTCGCCTTCAAGCAACCGCCTAACCTCAAAAGTACCATCGTTCGCAGCAAATTACCCAGCTGTCAGGAGAACAGCGACCACGACACCACACAACCCTGCCACGGCAACCTCTGCAAGACATGCCAGATCATCAACACAGATACCATCATCACACGTGAGGACACTACCCACCAGATACATGGTACATACTCATGTGACTCGGCCAACGTTGTCTACCTCATACGTTGCAGGAAAGAATGCACCACAGCATGGTACATCAGCGAGACCATGCAGACACTGAGACAACGTATGAACGGACACCGCGCAACAATCGCCAGGCAGGATTGTTACCTCCCAGTCGGGGAACACTTCAGCAGTCAAGGACATTCAGCCTCGGATCTGCGGGTTAGCGTTCTCCAAGGCGGCCTTCGAGACACACGACAACGCAAAATCATCGAGCTGAAACTGATAGCCAAGTTCCGCACCCATGAGGACGGCCTCAACCGGGATCTTGGTTTCATGTCACGCTACAGGACGTGACTCGACGTCGTTGTCTGGTTCACAGGTGTGATTTCCAGTTTTAAAAAAAAGTAAAAAGCTTAACTGCAGACTGCAGCATTTGACACGTTGGACCCCCTGTGACCCCACCTCATTGTCTTAGCTGTACTCTGCTGTGTCTTTGATGTAATGCCTCCCTGACGGATTGTATCTCTGCAGACACATTGTTCTCTGTCTATATATACTTTGTAACCGATTTGTATTCCCTCACTGTACCTGACGAAGGAGCAGAGCTCCGAAAGCTCATAATTTCAAATAAAACTGTTGGACTATAACCTGGTGTTGTGCAACTTCTCATTTCAGTTTACATAAGGTAAATGACCGAGATACTCCCAGAAATACACAGGCCATTTAGAATGCTGATTAGGATGAATAGGTAGAAACCCAGATGGAACAGCCATCAGGTTGTGTATGTTTTTATGTTACATCAGCTTTCTGAGACAATGAGAATTCATTGGACACATTCCATAGCCGGTTGAACCCTGATGATAGAAAGTCTTCCATCCAATATGCCCCAGCAGGGGGCTTAACTGAACAGATATTAGAGATGTTATGAGCTTCTTTCTCGGGGAAGGGAAGTGCGGCATTTCATTCATGGCTGTAACTTTGATTGGCAGCAAGGCGAGCCAATCCTTGGCACACAGAATGTCGGGAGGGATCGGGGGACGGGCTTTGTTCTCTTGCTCTTCTACGGGAGAAGTGCAAACATTCTTCAATGTGACGAGAGCAAAGCTGCCACACCAGTTGGACTGTAGGAACTGCAGTTTGTGAAAATGGGCTACACTGCCTCTCTCAGTTAACAACAGGCTTTGTCCTTTGTGCGATACCTTCAAGATGCAAATGGCAGCGAGTGTTAGCCGGACTCCGGATGGAGGACTCTGCATTGTCTTCACCAGAGTGATATCACTGGCCTTCAGCGTGTCGAGAGCTGCTATGGCATCATTGAGAGCTGGCGTGGCCACGCTCAGCTTTTGCTCACACTCCACCTACAGAAGAATCGCACGGTTACCCACTGACTGGAAGAGGACTTCAAGCTAAACCAAACACAATTATGTCAAGCTGCGTGTTTGCACCATTTTTATTACAACAATCAAAACCTCCATTTTGTTTTTCAGATAGTCAAACGGAACCTTTTTGGACTAAAGTTGAGGTGATCTCTTTTCATTCCTGCCCCGCTTACACCACCGCGTGTTAAACACATCCTGATTGGTGGGGGAGGGGTGATGTTGGCGGATTATAGAATAGACAGTATTCAAGACTCTCCCAGTCACTCTGTGTGTCAACAGAACCTGTGGTACTGAGTCAATCAGAGCAGAGAGCTGATTGGAGGGATACTCCAGCAGGAGGCGTCCCATCGTCAGGAGATAAGTGGACTACATAGAAATAAAGGACATTCACATTGAGTTCAGGTGAAGTAAAGCCCTGCGATCGCCAACACCTGCAGTCAGTGTCAGCAGGGTTTTACTCTTAGTGAAGATAAAGGTGTTGCTGCAGTTTTCGGAGGCTGGTGTTATTGGGAATAATTAACTGGGGATCTCAGTTATTAACATCTCTTTTCAAAGTTTAATAATGCTTTTAATAAAATATGGTGAGGTTGTGGCCCTTGTTTACCTTATTGTTTCAGGAACAACATTAGAAAAGAAACCATTACATTAATTTATTCAGGTTTGTATATTCAGCCGAGTTGCATTATTTAGGTAAAAAAACTCTGTCATAAATAGGGAATATAAAACTCACCGGGTTTTAAAATGTTAAAAATCAATTTGTGGTTTTACATTTCAGCATAAAATACAGGAACAATTACAGGCAGCAAACCAAGGACCTGGAGACTTTGATTAACCTTCCAGGTGCAGTCAACAAAAGAATCATCTTCTATAACACGGCTCTGCTTGGCAAAGACTATTCCTTCAATACCAGGTAAAGAGCTGCCGCCACCGAGAGACCAGCACGGGCACTGCTTACAGCTCACACTAGGTCTGTCCCGGTCAATTGCTGCAAACATCAGGGCCTGCAACTTCCTCCTTGGACACAACCCGCAATTTGGGACCCGGATTTTGCGCCCAATGTCGCACCCATTTTGCCGATGTCAAGTTACTCCCAAGTAGCCTCCCGATCTCATTAGAATACCCCCGAACTTAAAATGGGCGTAAACAATGTTCCCGTTAAGCTGCACGGCCACGCAGCTCTCTGGACCTCCCGCACGGCCAGCTCACCGCCTCTTCAATGGCAAAAAACTGTGCGTGCGTGGTATTTAGAACAGGCCGTGCAGCCCCTTAAAGGGGGCTGCGCACCCAAAAAATAATTAACGGGAGCATTGGGCTTAAATCAGCGCCCAAACAACGGCGAACCCTCGCCGTATATTTCTTCTTGGACTCTTAAAATTTAAGCTTCAACTCATTTAACCATCATTCATGTACATCAGGCACAACGTGTTTAAGATCCTGTAATCAGGGAAGCTTTTCAATGAGATTTATGCCATAAAAATCCATCCAATGAAGCAGATAATACAGAGCTGGTCTCAGTGAGGATACATTTTTTTTTAAAAAGGCACACAAAATTTGTGCAATTGCAAAGATCAGAAAAATGACCGTGTTTCCTGCTGTGCCTGAACATCCAGTCACAAAGTTGAGAGAGCCTCGAACTTTCACAGTTGGAGGATCCTCGCGGCGAGAGTCAGGGGCATGGCCAATTTGGTGGGTGGAGATTTGCTCGGACACAGGTTTTAATAGACAACAACAACAATTTGTTTTTATATAGCGCCTCTAACATAGTAAAACGTCCCAAGGCGCTTCACAGGAGCGTTATCAAACAAAAATTGACACTGAGCCACATAAGGAGATATTAGGACAGAAGAGGTAGGTTTTAAGGAGCGTCTTAAAGGAGGAGAGAGAGAGGCGGAGAGGTTTAGGGAAGGAGTTCCAGAGCTCAGGGCCTCGGCAGCTGAAGGCACGGCCGCCAATGGTGGAGCGAAGAAAATCGGGGATGCGCAAGAGGCCAGAATTAGAGGAGCGCAGAGATCTTGGATGATTGTAGGGCTGGAGGAGATTACAGAGATAGGGAGGGACGAGGCCATGGAGGGATTTGAAAACAAGGATGAGAATTTTGAAATCGAGGCGTTGCTTAACCGGGAGCCAATGTAGGTCAGCGAGCACAGGGGAGATGGGTGACCGGGACTTGGTGCGGGTTAGGACACGGACAGCCGAGTTTTGGATGACCTCAAGTTTACGGAGGGTAGAATGTGGGAGGCCAGCCAGGAGTGCGTTGGAAGATTCAAGTCTAGAGGTAACAAAGACATGGATGAGGGTTTCAGCAGTGGATGAGCTGAGGCAGGGGCGGAGTTGGGCGATGTTCCAGAGGTGGAACTAGGCGGTCTTAGTGATGGAGCGGATATGTGACCGGAAGCTCATCTCGGGGTCAAATATGACATCAAGGTTGCGAACAGTCTGGTTGAGACTCAGACAGTTGCCAGAAAGAGGAATAGAGTTGGTGGCCAGGGAACAGAGTTTATGGTGGGGACCAAAGACAATGGCTTCGGTCTTCCAATATTTAGCTGGAGGAAATTTCTGCTCATCCAGTACTTTGGACGGATGTGAAAGATCTGTCGACTGCTTATCTGTCAATGTGTTTGTTAACTTTTTATGCCCAGTTAATTTGGACTCGACCCCTTTGTATCTTGCTGAACATTGTCTTTTTGTAGTCCAGCACCCTTATCTTCATAATTCTTTTCTATTCTGTTTTCCAACTGTTCTCCCACTCTCGCATCAATTATTTACCCACTTCATTTCCCAGAACTAAATAAAACAATATTCCTTTCTGGATTGGACTCGAACCGCACTGAGGTGTTGTCCTCTTTGACCAAGTGCATTACCTTTATTCCAGTCGATCCTGGCATATTTAAAATCACCCAATATTATGATTGCTCTGTTGTTTTGCGTATCTCTCTGAACTGTCCACAGTTCACCATCTCCACTCTTAGGTGGCCTGTAATGCACATCAAGAAGTGCACCATTTCCTTTCCTATTTCTTACCTTCTCCATCTTAACA
Organism: Squalus acanthias; assembly: GCA_030390025.1. Classification (NCBI taxonomy): domain Eukaryota; kingdom Metazoa; phylum Chordata; class Chondrichthyes; order Squaliformes; family Squalidae; genus Squalus; species Squalus acanthias. The sequence goes on along the minus strand of JASTWF010000256.1, from coordinate 652,934 downwards.
CAACCACTAGGACATCCTTATGTTCCAACAATGTGATAGAATCCTTTACTAACGCTGCCAGCCCACCCACATCTTTCTTCCCCTCGCTATCTCTCCTGAAAATGCTATAACAAGTAATCTAAGCCATATTTGTCAATAGTTATTAATGGTAGTAACTCCCCAGTATTATTTTGAATGCTTTATGCAACAACAGCACTCACGTCCATACTTCTCAATCCTGACTCCAATTTTTGGTAACATTAACCCTTATTCTATTTCTTGTTTTTAATGTTTCATTGTTTTGATATCGCTTGCCCCTCCACAGTGTTTTTATCTCTCACTGCCTCATAGCTCTTTCTCCTCTGATAATATTTTCTCACTACTTATTTCAGCTAAGCCTTCTGCTTCTAGTCCAACAGATTTATTAATCCTACCCTTACACAGAATTACATAGAATTTACAACACAAAAACAGGCCATTTGGTCTAGACTGGTGTTGATGGTCCACACGAGCCTCCTCCCACCCTACACCATCTAACCCTACTGTTTCTAGGTTCAATCTTAGATTTCCCCCTTTCCTTTCCCTCTAATTTAAATCCTCCCCACTGCTCAATTTACCCTCTCCGCAAGGACATTGGGGCCATTCCGGTTGCGGTGAAGGCCGTCCCTTTAGATCAGCTTTCCCTTGTTCCAGAACTCACTCCAATGGTCCAAGAACGTGAGCCCTTCCATCCTGCACCAGCCCTGCAGCCACACATTGACCTTCCTAATCTTCCTCTCTCTAACCTGTCCAGCGTGCAGCACGGGAAGCAACCTGGCGATTACCAACCTTGAGAATTGTTTTCAATCTAGTGCCCGACTCCATTAAACCCCCTCTGCGAGACCTCAAAGGTATTTCTATCCATGGTCGTTGCTTCCAACATGACTGCTCGCCCTCCCTTTCCAGATGTTTTTCACCTGTTACATGTTGTCCTTTATTCCAGCACCAGGAAGGCAACGCACCCTTCGGGTCTCCAGGTCATAACTGCAAAAAATGCCATCCGTACCCTGATTGTAGAATCCCCCACCACTACCACGCTCCTATTCCTGTTGTCTACAAGCAAATATCAAGGAATATAGGAATCTAAAAATGTATTTCCCAGGATCTAACTGGTGTTAATATTTAATAATTTAATACACATTCACGTTGAGCAAACATCTACAATAATACTATCATGTGTCAAATTTTCCAAAGCAGCTGTAATTTGGATCCTCGACCCTTGTAATTCCCTGGTCTAAATGCTCCAGGTCATGTCAGCTGATGAGTTATGTTTGAAGAGTGGCCTTGTATTGGCCGCAGGGCCTTGCCTTTGAGATAAGGTAGGCGGCTGCAGCGTTTAAATCCATTCACCTTAATCGCCCGAGCTTCCTGTGCAGCATTGTCTGCTATCGCCTCCTCTGCTTCCACGACCCTCTTCACAACTTCCACCTCCAGCGTCTCATCGGCGATGACGTTCAGCAGCTCCTCCGTCTCCTGGTCTCGCTCCATTAACAAAGGCTTCAGCCCAGTCAGTTCCTGCTGCATTACTGCAATCTGATTGAATACAGCAAAGGAATATTCAGACACCTGGGCAGCAACACAGCGCTGCTCTATTTATCTGTGTCTTGACCCCATGGACGGTAATCTGACCGAACAGATCCCTCACTCCGTTATAGAACCCGCCAGACTTCCATTCCGTTCAACTCAACGGGGCAGAAATCAGGCAGGTTCTCTAATGGGCAGGCTGCCGCTCCCTTAGGTTACTGTTCAGGTGGTGAAGATGGAAACTCACTCCATTGTATTTTTATTGTAGGTTATAAAGTTGAGGCAGGACTTTCACTTAAAACACCAAGGAAATTTAAAAGTACTATTGAAAGAACGGGGGGCTGATACATCCATCCGCCATTGCTCCATGTGTAGCAGGCTGACCAAGGAACTTTAACACTAGTTGTAATCCAACACTTTCGGTAATTCTCTGCCTTCTCCACTTAGTTTGTGACTGAGCAGCATTGAAAAACTGAGCAGCACTGAAATACAACAAGTTGTTTAAAATACCAATTAAGATACTTATTAGCCCGAGCACAAAAATAAACCAACACATTATTGTGCTCAAAAAATAACCTCAAATCTGCCCGTCTGGTATTTCTCACAATGGCGATCGGATTAATGTCTGCTCCCCAATCAATAACCCCCGTCCCTTTTGCGAGTTTATGTTAGGTGACTGTTTGTTCTGATTGCTGATGATATCACAGACAAGGAAGAGGAAGGACAAGGCGAGCATGGAAGAGGAGTGTGATTATTTCTCTACAAAGGAAACACCCATGAAGAATGAATTTCTTGAATTTGATAAGGTAGCCCATGTGCTTTGGTTTTAGCAAACCAGAGGTGTCCAGAGCAATGTTCTCTTTAAGCTGCCTGGCCACGCAGCTGTTTGGAGCTCCCGCGCAGGCTGCTTTCTGGCTTTACAATAGGAAAAACCACACATGTGCAGGAATTTGAATGGGCTTGCAGCCATTAAAGGGGCCGTGCACCCAAAAAAATAAATTAAAGGGAACATTGGTCCGGAGGTGCTCTCAATACCATCCGTCAGACGCTCGATGGGACTCTGAATTTCTAACGCTAACTGGTGCCCTGTTACAGTCGAAGTGATTGCTGTGTGGGATGTCTGTGCACAGGCTCATTCCAGGAACCAGAGAAGAATTTTGTGGAACTCTGGAATCTGCAGTGTCTAACTGTACAGAGATGGTTAGTCAATCTCTCGGCACTGAACCAAGGAAGAAAGAACCTTTCACAGCAGACTGATGTGTCAGAGAGCAGCGTCTATGGAAGTCAGGAGCCAGTGAGAAGAGGAAATGCCCCCAACAGTGATGGGAGAAATCCCGGCCACCCTAATACAGGAGCATTCCAAAATACATCAACCTTGGGTTCATTGATAAGCTTACATTCAAAACAACGTCAACACAAAGTACAAAAACAACAGCAGCAACTCTCCTCATAATTAAAAGGCAAACTTTATATCTTACTGTCAAGTTACAAACTCTAACCAGCAACGAAGGCTGACCTGTTATCAGCCAATGCAGGTACAGCAAGCAATTGTGAAGGCAAATGGCATGTTGGCCTTTATTGCAAGGGGGTTGGAGTATAAGAGTAAGGAAGTCTTGCTGCAATTGTACAGGGCTTTAGTGAGACCACACCTGGAGTACTGTGCACAGTTTTGATCTCCTTACCTAAGGAAGGATATATTTGCCTTCGAGAGGTTGCAACAAAGGTTCACTAGATTGATTCCTGGGATGAGAGAGCTGTCCTATAAGGAGAGATTGAGTAGAATGGGCCTATACTCTCTGAAGTTTAGAAGAATGAGAGGTGATCTCATTGAAACATATAAGATTCTGAGGGGGATTGACAGGGTAGAAGCTGAGAGGTTGTTTCCCCTGGCTGGGGAGTCTAGAACCAGGGGGCATAGTCTCAGAATAAGGGGTCGGCCACTTAGAACTGAGATGAGGAGAAATTTCTTCACACAGAGGGTTGTGAATCTTTGGAATTCTCTACCCCAGAGGGCTGTGGAAGCTCAGTCGTTGAGTATATTCAAGGCTGAGATAGATAGATTTTTGGACTCTAAGGGAATCAAGGGATATGGAGATCGGGCGGGAAAGTGGAGTTGAGGCAGAAGATCAGCCATGATCTTATTGAATGGTGGAGCAGGCTCGAGGGGCCGAATGGCCGACTCCTGCTCCTAATTCTTATGTTCTTAATGGGAACAACGGACTAAAGTGAAAAAACAGGAAGCTAAAAAAGCAATAGGACTTGGCATTACTTTTCGTTGAAGCTTTTGGTGCATTTTTACATATATGCAGCAAACGATAGAAAAGATTGATGAAGGGCTTGCAAGAAAAAAAAGGGGAAAATTATTTGGCATAAAGGAAAGTCTGAATCCAATACAAAAATGTTTTGGGAAACTTCATGTAGCACCAGTGAAGGCTTGCACAGTTATTTTACAGATTGGGAAGAGCTACGAAAGGTCCAGGAATCTGAAGAGTCTCTAAGCTAGAGCCTTCTCATGTATAAAAATGTGGACTTTCGGGAACTGGGTGGTGCAGTGGGATAGTGCGCTATCCTTCTATCACTGGGACCCGTACACAAAACCAGCCCCGACTCATCAGATGAAGGTCTGCTCTCTGCAAACTGGAAGGCTCCAAGGTGACACGAAATGGGCAGTCTCAACCAGCTGCCAGTGAGCCTGTAGCACAAAACTCCTCACAATTTAGCAACAGTTTACAAAGGCGGCTGATCTGGGGAGGAGCACAGTTCAGACCGGTGCAGTCGGCAGTGCTTTCCTGAGGTTCCTATCCGAGATATTATTGGAGCCAGTCTAAAGGAATCTTAACTCTTCATCTGTCCAATGCCACATCTAACCCTGCGATTTAACACTGGGTGCCTCAAACTGAAAAGTTCCCAATGCTTGGGCTGAAATCCCTCACCTCGATAAAATATCTAAAATTTACATGAAGTATAAAGCATTGGGGCTTACTGATAATGGTTGGTCTTTCAGATGTGGCATTAGACTTGGGTCTTGTCTGCCTATTTCAGCAGTGTAGGTGGATGCTGAGGTCCCATTGCAGGATTCGAAGAGCAGGGAGTTTCCCTGGTCTAGTGGCTAACATTCATCCCTCAACCACAACCCAAATAAAATCAACTGGCCGTTGATCTCAATGCCGTTTGTGGGATCTTGCTGTCACAAAATGGCTGGCATTTTTGCCTACATTTCACAGTAACTGCACCTCAGAGTAGCTCCTCACACAAAGTACTTTGGGATGTTTCAATGTGATCTGACCCTAGGTAAATGCAACTTTATTAATATTCTTTCCCCCCTCAATTGTAGGAATGAATCTGAGTCATAAATATGTGCAGGAACACCAATACATGCGTTTATATAATTTTAACATCCTGTTGACCGTTCTGTGTAGTTTTGAACTGTGTGATCACCATTGATCCGACTCTGGGTCAGCAAGGGTCCTTCCTCCAATGTCATTGATTGTAAATATTCCCATTGTGATTGTACTGCTCACTGGGGTGTGTAGATGGGCTCATATCCTAAACGTGGAGATGGCTAAAGCATTTCACCAGGGCTGAGAAATCACGAGTGCAAACCAGTCAGGTCCACGCTCCTTCACGCCTAAATTGCACACAGATATGCCTGGAATTCCCTCAGGAGTTCTCCCGATCAACCCCCTCTACAATACGTTGGATACACCCGTAAACGGGGTTACCACAACTCTCCCGCCAAAGTCCCGGTGGCCGATTGGGAGAACCCACGAGGAAATTCCCAGCAAGCATGCGGATTAGCGCGGAAATTATCCACGGGGGATAAAGGGGCCGCCTTTATCATGTACACATCATCTGTATGGCTGCCACTCGGGCCTACAGATCACGGGGAATGACTGAGAACTGAATAGGAGGGTCAAATTACGAACGGTCCTGGAGCCAGTGGAACATCTCAACACATTTCACTTCAACTTACCTGAGACGCTGCGAAGTCCAGCTTTTCCAGTCCAACCGCATATCTGTTCTTGTTGGTCAACAACTCGAATCTTTTCCTTTCTAACAGGTTCTTAAATATCTTAATCAGTTCGAGGTAGGACGTAGGTGTGACGTAAGTTCTCCTTTGAAGAGATTCGTAGAATCTGGAGAGGACAAAATACTTAGCAAGTTAACAAAAAGCAGAACACTGCAGACGCTGGAAATAAAAACAGAAAGTGCTGGAAATACTCAGCAGATCAGGCAGCATCTGTGGAGAGAGAAACCGAGTTAACGGAGGCGGGATACGTAGGCGGGGGGGTGGGGGTGGAGTTTCTGACGGCTGGGTTTACCCGCATGCGTCTCTGCTCCTTGACAGGTTCCACTTGGGAAAGATTTGCTGGGCTGTGGGGAAGGAGCAGGGGAATGGGATTTAATTGGAGAGCTCTTTCAAAGAGCCGGCACAGGCACAATGGGCCGAGTGGCCTCCTTCTGTGCTGTATGATTCTATGAATTAGAGTGTGAGAATCATCAGCTCCACATTTCACCAAATCTGAATTACTACTGGGTTACATTTAGTCTGAGAAGTGTGGTGCAACAAAAGTGGTAGCAGCCAAGTTTTTCAAACAGCTGGAGGCTGATCACAGTGTGAGTGAATCCCAACTCAGCGAGGTAAATGCAGAGATGTAATATATGCCCACAACAAAGGGGAGGAATTTCTCTGAAGTACATGTAAACAGCAACCGTTTAGGACCTCTGCGATCTGCACAGAACAAGGCTGTCAAAAGGCAAAATACTGAGGATGCTGGAAAGCTGAAATACTCAGCAGGTGCATTTCCAGCATTTTCTGTTTATATTTCTGTCAAAATCAATACCCGCTTCAATAAAGAACATCACGATTCTTCCTCTGCTGTGACCTTTCTTCTCACGAAGTTACAATGCTGACACTGAGACGCTGCGCCCCTGAGTGGGAGCTGTGTAACAAAAGAACTAACAATACACTGTCACTGTTTTCTTTAGCAAATCAGTTAAACATGCAAAATAATGCCTCGTGTCTGTCCCTAGTCTCCCCCTCCTCTTCCTCCTCTTCCTCCCCTCCTCCTCCTCCTCTTCCTCCCCTCCTCCTCCTCCTCTTCCTCCCCTCCTCCTCCTCCTCTTCCTCCCCTCCTCCTCCTCCTCTTCCTCCTCTTCCTCCCCTCCTCCTCCTCTTCCTCCCCTCCTCCTCCTCCTCTTCCTCTCCTCCTCTTCCTCTTCCTCCTCTTCCTCCCCTCCTCCTCCTCTTCCTCCCCTCCTCCTCCTCCTCTTCCTCTCCTCCTCTTCCTCCTCTTCCTCCCCTCCTCCTCCTCTTCCTCCCTCCTCCTCCTCCTCTTCCTCCCCTCCTCCTCCTCCTCTTCCTCTCCTCCTCTTCCTCCTCTTCCTCCCCTCCTCCTCCTCTTCCTCCCTCCTCCTCCTCCTCTTCCTCCCCTCCTCTCCTCTTCCTCCCCTCCTCTTCCTCCTCTTCCTCCCCTCCTCCTCCTCCTCTTCCTCTCCTCCTCTTCCTCCTCTTCCTCCCCTCCTCCTCCTCTTCCTCCCCTCCTCCTCCTCCTCTTCCTCTCCTCCTCTTCCTCCCCTCCTCCCCCTCCTCTTCCTCCCCTCCTCCCCCTCCTCTTCCTCCCTCCTCCTCCTCCTCTTCCTCCCCTCCTTCCCCTCCTCTTCCTCCCCTCCTCCCCCTCCTCTTCCTCCCCTCCTCTCACTCCTCTTCCTCCCCTCCTCTTCTCCCCCTCCTCTTCCTCCTCCTCCTCCTGAGGTGGTCCCAGAACTCGAGGTGGCAAGGGCTGTGTGTTCATGATGGCCAAGTTGTGGAGGATGCAGCAGACCACCACGAAATGGGGCACCCGCTCCAGCATGTACTGGAGGGCTCCTCCTGAGCAGTCAAGGCAGCGGAACCGTTGATTGAGCACCCCGATGGTCTGCTCGATGACATTCCCCGTGGCAGCATGGCTCTCATTATATAATTACTGGCCATGAGTGGTGGGGTTGCGGAGGGGAGTCATCAGCCAGGTGCAGAGCGGATAGCCCTTGTCTCCGAGCAGCCACCCTCGGGTTTGACGTGGTGGCTGGAAGATTGCTGGCACACCGGACTGGCGCAGGATGAAGGCATTGTGACTGCTGCCAGGATAGCGGGCATTCACCATCATGATGCGCTGGGCGTGGTCCACAGCAACTGTACATTAAGTGAGTGGCAGCCTTTGCGGTTACGGAACATCTCAGGATTGGTATCTGCAATGCCACGTGTGTGCAGTCGATGGTGCCCGGCACCATGGGGAGGCCCGAGATCCTGGCAAAGCCACATGCGCGCTCTTCCTGCTTGTCTCTGTTCAGAGAGAAGACAATGAAGTCCTTTCTCCTGGAGTACAGAGCCTCTGTGACCTCATGGATGCAGCAATGGACGGCAAACTGCTCCAGACTGGAAGGATCCGGTGGTGACAATATTGAGGGCCTCAGTGGCCTTGAGGGCCACTGGGAGAGCCATCGTCACCCTGCTCTGAGGCTGCAGGTCTGGTTCCAGGAGGTGGCAGAGTTCTGTGACCAGCTCCTTGGTGAAGCAGAGCTTCCTAATACACTGCTCCTGGCTTAAGTGCAGGTAGGAGAAGCGCTCTTGGAGGACCCGATGTGGGTAAGGCCTCCTGCTGAGAGCCCTCCTGCCCCTCCTCCTCCTCCTCCCTCTTCGAGCATCTTGTCCTCTTCTTCGTTGCCTCCGCTCCATCCCCCTGTCATACTCGGACTGCAAGTAGAGCCCCCATGACTGGGAGCAAGTGGTCTGAGCAGAACCCTTTAAATGAGAAGCAAGGTGTTCTCCACTTGCAGCACCACTCCCTGTCACCTCACCAACATTAAATAACTGTAGAAAGCTCCAAACTGTTGCACAAACTTAGACAGAGCCAGTAGACATCCTTTCAATAGTGCTGCTGGGGGGTCCTTTCTGCTGCTGAAAGCATGGTCAGCTGGTTGAGATTAGGAGAGGGCATTAAATGGAGCGGCGACATCAAAAATGGCAGGTCATGCGTCAAATCAGCGTTGCACACTCATTGATGTCACGATCTGCCTCATCTAACTAACTGGAGTGAGCACAGGCAACGGCAGCGCTGCCGACCTGCCCAAAATGGCGGCCGCCATGGGACCCGCTGGAAGCGGGCGGAAGAGAGGCGGCCGCCATTTTTTCAGCAAAACCGGCATTAACGACCGGCGCTAAACCTCCCAATTTCAGTGTCTGTCTCTAGTCTCAGTGTTTGGGTGGGATATTAACTTGATCAGAATTTTCTAGCCCCTTCAATTAATTCCATCACGAAACATAATCCAAATTAATTTGTTCTTTCAGTGAAATGTCATTAGCAGAGAATTTATCAGTAACTATACCGGATTCAATTCAGAGGAATACATTCGAATAGCTAACAGGCACCTTTCAGAGAGAGCAACGACACTCTGATGGAAATGTTTACACATGAGCACAGCTTCATTACGGATTTCCTGTGACATTTCCACATCATCTAGAAAATGATTCGCCACTTTCTCCAAGGCATCTTCAGGCCAAGCCTAAAACACACAGATAAGAAAAAGTGCATTGTTGCATTAGAATACGTCCATAGCACAGTCCATCAGTGAGACATTAATAGACACAAGATCAGTGTGGGACACGGGCTCAGTGTGAGGCAGTATGTTCCAGATTTTTCTCCTCGTACTGACGTGGGTCATTGAGGGACTTCTTCCAGCCAGCTTTGACCTTAACCCCTTCTTTTGTGTCAGGGTCAATCGCATACGTAGGATGGGCATCCATTGGCACCTCTGCTCAGCGGAGGGAGCCCATCTCTGTGGGGGGGGGGGGGAGAATATCAAAGGATGCTTGCTGCATCACCTCAACTGGGCAGGGGCAACGTTAAAGAGGGCAGAAGCCCCCTAAATAAACCGGAATGAAATGCGGAAGGGGCTTTGAATGAGCCCTGCATGAATGGTTAAGCCATTTTCAATGTCAGAGAGATGGCCATTTCTGACCTCTCAGATAGTCCTCCTGCCACAGTCTCCCCAGCACTTCCTTCCTTTCTATAGTTTAGGGATGGCAAGGAAAGAAGATTGTCCGGAGTGCTGAGTCTGACCTCGCTGTTACATGCAATGGGCAGGCAGCTGACACCCATGTCAGTGTGGGAGGCGGGGCGGGGGGGGAAGGAACACGTTCAGTTTTAGCGGAGGGGATTTGGAGTCAAGCATGCCCACTCTAGTTCCCTCCGTACTCTGCTCCAGGCCAGCCTGAAAGGGACGACTTCTGAGAGGAAAATCCAAGCCAGCACTTTCTTTCGAGTGAAGAGACCAAATTCATTAATATCAGTTTACAAAGCAATTGTCTCGTTAGAACACTCTAATTAATCACACATCCTCCCGACAAAAAGATGGCATTGTACAATTTGCAGCTGACTAGTTGTAATATTTTAATGGCTAACCTTTCACATTCTGTGATGTGATGGCACAGATCAGTTTGTTCAGAAACTCTCTTCTCAACTTGTATCTTCAGCCAACACAAGTCAGCAGGGTGCTGAAGCAAAGCGACTGACTGAGCAATATATTATTAATTCTGTTTTGAGGCTTCAGGTAATGACAACATCTCACATCCTGTTTCCAGGGAATTATTCACTCCTTGATGTTGGAAGCGTAACACTAACTCAAAATGAACTGGCACCTGTTGGCAAATTTATCAACTCAACTTGCAGTTGATAAACTTGTTGATTAATGTACAGAGACATATGTTGACTATTGCACTGTAGTTGACAACCTAGTCCTCTTTAATACCTTAGGGAGGAACATAGGACCAGGAGGAGGCCATTCAGCCCCTCATTACTGCTCCACCATTCAATAAGAACATGGCTGATCTGTGACCTCAACTCCATTTACCCGCCTTAGCTCCATATCCCCCGATACCCTTACCCAACACAAATCTAACCAATAGCAAAATACTGCGGATGCTGGAAATCTGAAATAGCAACACGAAAATGCTGGAAACACTCAGCAGGTCAGGCAGCACCGAGGAGAGAGAAACAGAGTCAATGTTTTGGGTTGAGGACCCTTCGTCAGAACTGGAAAAGGTTAGAGAGAAGAGAGATTTTTAAGCAGGGGCAGGGAGGAGGGGAGGAAAGAACAAAGGGAAGGTCTGTGATAGGCTGGAAGGCAGGAGAGATTGACTGACAAACGGGATGACAGTGCAAGGCAAAAGGTAATGGGACAAGTTAAGAAACAAAAGATGACACTAGGTGAGGTGTGAATGGTGATGGCAGAATCATCAACAGCTACCATGTGAGAAAACAAGAGAAAAAAGTATATAAAAATCTAACCATCTCAATTTTAAAAGCTCCATTACACAAAACTGCTGTAGACATGCTAAATATTGGGCTGGATTTTCCGATGGGAGGCTTCCTGCGTGCGGATGCCTCCGATCGGGAAAAATCTATGCATTTACCTGCTGGCTCCGTAGGTCCCGACACTTCCGATCCTGGGCCTCTCCGGGTCCGCGCGCGCAGAGGCCCAGGTATCCCAGGGGCGCAGGCGGTTCGCAAGCGTCCCTGGGATCACGTGGGCCATGGGGAACCAATCAAAGAAGGGAATCCCCCTTCACATTTTTGACAGGTCTCTACGCAAGAATCTGTCAAAAGTATGAATGGGGATCACTGAAAAAACAGTTAAACATTAAATAATTTTTTTTTAAATCATGTTTTTAAAATTAGCTAAAATTACACTAAATTAAATATTTTAAACAAAAATTTAATTTTTTGAAAAAAGTAATTAAAGTTTTTTACGGGGCTAAAAATAAACTTAACTTTTTAAATTATAAATGAGTGAAAAAAAAATTATTTTTAAATTTTTAAAAAATCTTATGCTGGTAAAAGCAGGTCTTACGCTTGCTTTTACCAGACATAAGATTTTTAAAGGTTTTCAGTGGGCGGAGGTTGTGCAGAAAGCGGAACTCTCCTCCCGCAGAGGCCCTTATCCTGGGCAGGTGGATGATCTGTCAAGAGGATTCTGGACAGATCGCAAGTGCCGGGTTTTAGCGCATGCGCTTCGCACGCCTGAAACCGGCACTTGCGAGGCCCCTACGGGCGTGTACACACCGCGTACACACCCACGGGGGTCGGAAAATCCAGCCCATTGTGGTTAGATATAAGAAATATGTTAGCCATTTATTCAGCTACTAAAGCTCAGTTAAACACTCTAAATCCTTTAGTGGCGAACAGTAAAAATATAGGCAGACTCGACATCAACAGGAAGCTTGCAGGTAATAGATGTTGCTTTAAATCTATTTCATTTCCTGCTTTTTTCCAGTTCTGACGAAAGGTCTTCGACCTGAAACGTTAACTCTGTTTCTCTCTCCACGGATGCTGCTTGGCCTGCTGAGTTTTTCCAGCGTTTTCTGTTGTTATTTCGGATTTCGTGCATCCGCAGTATTTTGCTATCGTATTTATTATTAATAGATGTTGCCTGTTGTTCATTCCTGCTTGAGCCTATTTGGGCCGAGTTACCTGAAACCAGTCAATGGTGCAGCAGTTAATCAGAGCTGGGAACTGGCGCAGACGGTTGCGAAATGCCTCTCCTATGGGGCTAAACGCCAGCATCAAATGCAGGTTCAGCTGAACTCTTTCGGTAAACGTGTTGTACGTGTTGAAGGGGGTAACGTCAAGCTTTGTTTTCCCCACAGGCGCGAGCTGACCCATCTGGCAGTGAAAGAAAGCCGTTGTCAAAATAACACAAGGGATACTGACGTACGGAATGTTGGCAGTGAGATCCAAGGTCATAGTTCAATCACAAGGACATCCTAAAAACTATCAGAATGATTTGCTCGTGGTTTGTGAATTTTAGAGAGAAAGAAAGAGCTTGCATTTCTATAGCGCCTTTCACAGCCTCGAGACATCCCAAAGCCAATTACATATTTTTTGAAGCGTACTCACTGTTGTAATGTAGGAAATGCAGCAACCAATTTGTGCACAGCAAGGTCCCACAAACAATGATAAATGACCAGATAATCTTTTTAGTGATACTGGTTGAGGGATAAACATTGGCCAGTCACTGAGGAGAACTCCCCTGCCCTCCTTTGACTAGTGCCACGGGATCTTTTACACCCAGCTGAGAGAGCAGACGGGGCCTCGGCTTAACGTCTCATCTGAAAGACGGCTCCTCCGGCAGTGCGGCACTCCCTCAGCACTGCCACTGTCAGTCTGAATCAAGTGCTCAAATCTCTCTGGTTATCCTCAACTTTACTTTATATATCTATAGAATTACAACGCTTGTGACTAGAACATCCCTGTCAGTCGTGGGAAAGCTGCTACAAGTGTCAATCAGCCAAAGAATCCTGATTGGCTAAGCTACCTTGTTCATACAGAGATCGCATGCTAATTGCCTGCGTCCAATATGACGACAGAGGTAGGCAAGTACAGAAGAACGATTGGGATGCAGCAAATAGTTTACCAATAAATAACTAGCAAGGAAGAAAAGTAGGAAAAATAAAAGGTACATAGGAACATTGGAATTGCTAGACCAAAAAAAGGTCCAAGATCTATCTAGATCGCCTGCTACCATCCTAGTAGTTGCTTGAAAAGGTAATGTCCATTTCACTGGATGATTTCTTTGTTGTGAAACCTATTTCACTGGGTTTCTGTCCCTTTGACACTGTCTGGGATTCCTGTGACTCCCGTAGAAGGTGGAGCTGGGCTGGGCTGTATTCTGGAGATGCTACTGAGGTGGGAGGGGTTGGTCCTGATGTCCCACCACATTTTCCCGGGACACCGCTGGCTGGGCGGCCCAGCGCAAGCGCACCCAGTGGGACCCGACCCCAGGCCCCAGTCGACTGGAGGAGTCTAGCGGAGATCCCGGGGGGTGGGGGGGGCAGGCTGAAGACGGGTGGACTTTTTAAAATTTTGACCCCTTTCCCGCATTCCCAGGATGTTTTCAGGCAATCGGAGCCTTCTGTCTGCTGACCTCCCAATTTCAGAGGCCAGACATGCAGCTGAGCTGAAATTTCCCACCCCTTCTCCACACTGGGCCTGACCAGGGGCACTGGGCTGGGCTGGGCTGGGCTGGGAGGCCCTCATGCTATGTTCATGGGCGGGACCAAGAAATGCCGGCTCTCCTGGGCTGGCCAACGAGTTCACTGTTCCGAGTCAGCACTGGAGCAACAGGGACCCAGAAAATCCAACAAATAGATTAAAGAAATGAAGTCTTTCATTTGCTCGCAAGGCTGCCATTTCTGCATCATTGTCCATCACTAGTTTGGTCCTGTCTCTCAGGAGCCTGGGGCTTCACTTTTAAAGGTAAGTTTTATGCCCCCCATAATGTCGGACACAATCGCCATTGCGCCACCGATCCACACTCCTCTGGTGTTTCCACACAGGGAGCTCACTGTAGGACACCAGGCAATGCTACGCACTGTGGGCCCAGTGCGAGGGGCTCGGCACAACTTTCAGCAGCACCAAGTCACACACTGCAGAACAGGTGATCAAAGTGAGTGACAACCCGGAGAGAGCTCACTCCAGCAGAGTCGGACAATCCCACTGCCCTGAAACAGAGTCCGGCAGTGACACTCCAGGGGGTGAATGTTTGCACTCTGCTGCTAACACTGATTGGATGATGGGGTGGTGGGGGGGTCAGAGAATCCTGACACTCTCCATTCCACAGCCGCTGATATTACAAACACACAAAACTGAGGGGCAGGGAAAGAGCAGCTGGTCCATCAAGCCTGCCACACACCACGATGGCTGGAGCAGGTTGGCTAAACACTCCTTCCCTCCCCCGAGCCCCCTGCCCCCCCTCCTCACACCCACCCCCGTAGCCATGTGAGCTCCTGGGAGAGACAACAAACAGAACAATCCCAGGGACAATAAGGAAAAAAAATACTCTGGGAAATTCTTCACTGGCCCCCTCAGGCCACTGAAACCAGTGCAGGAGTTCACACCGACCGTGTGTTCTCTGTATTAATTCTGCCGGGTCTACACCATGCCGAGTGAGACTCTGGTCACGAGTGGAGTCTCTGGAAATGTATCTGGCGGAGAGACTAAATCTTACCTTTTCGATTATTGCCCGCTTTTCCTCATTATCGAATAGGTTGGGGATATCCCCGGTGTTCAGAATCATATTGATGTCTTCCAGAAAGGCTTCATCCTGATATAAAATAGTGATGAGGAGAATTTATCACTTAGACATATTATCTATTTTATTATTACTCATTCTGGGGATGTGGGCGTCACTGGCAAGGCTGGCATTTCCTGCCCATCCCTAGCGGCCCTGAGAAGGTGGTGCTGGGCCTTCTCCTGAAACCACTGTAGCGGTTTGATACAACTGAGTGTCTCGCTGGGCCACTTCAGAGGGCAGTTAAGAGCCAACCACGTTGGTGTGGGGCTGGAGTCACATAGGCCCAGATCGGGTAAGGACGGCAGGTTTCCTTCCCTAAAGGACATTAGTGAACCAGTTGGGTTTTTATGGCAATCTGACAGCTTCATGGTCACTTTTACTGACACCAGATTGTTATTTCCGGTTTTTAAAACTCATTTACAGGATTTGAACTCACGTTCTCTAGATTACTAGTCCAGTAACGTAACCATACACTATCGTACCCATCATCATACGATGGATGTGTGCTTTATATAGGTGGGTGCCCATTTTAAATCTTGATTATAAGGAAATGCATTTAAGATTCGCAAAGTAACAGCCACAGGCCACAGTGAGCAAATCAAAGATCAAAACAGGACAACCTGCGGGAATGGACAGTGAGCACGAAAGATGCTGCTCTGGACAACCACCCCAGTAGTTACCTTGATCTGATGGTCTGCAAACAGGAAGACAGTCGGAGTGCCGTTCTGTCCAGCCCCTCGTAACACCTTCTTCAGGTCATCCTTCCACTCGGCCAGCGTGTACATTTTCTGAATACTGACCTGGAAGATCTCGATGTCAGCCATGAAGGCGGTGAGCCTTGTCGCTGACTGCCTCCCGCTCCCTCCAATCCCTGCCATTTAGAACACAGCAACAGTCATCGGACCTCCACCGCCGTCAATACATTCTGCTTTCATTTTTTTTAAATTTGATTCATGGGATGTGGGCGTCACTGGCAAGGCCAGCATTTATTGCCCATCCCTAGTTGCCCTTGAGAAGGTGGAGGTGAGCCGCCTTCTTGAACCGCTGCAGTCCATGTGGTGAATGTACTCCCACAGTGCTGTTTGGGAGGGAGTTCCAGGATTTTGACCCAGCGACGATGAAAGATCGGCGATATACTTCCAAGTCAGGATGGTGTGTAACTTGAAGGGGAACTTGGAGGTGCTGGTGTTCCCATGCGCCTGCTGCCCTTGTCCTTCTAGGTGGAAGAGGTCGCGGGTTTGGGAGGTGCTGCCGAAGAAGCCTCGGCGAGTTGCTGCAGTGCATCTTGTAGATGGTACACACTGCAGCCACGGTGCACTGGTGGTGGAGGGTGTGAATGTTTAAGGTGGTGGATGGGGTGCCAATCAAGCGGGCTGCTTTGTCCTAGACGGTGTCGAGCTTCTTGAGTGTTGTTGAAGCTGCACTCATCCAGGCAAGTGGAGAGTATTCCATCACACTCCTGACTTGAGCCTTGTAGATGGTGGAAAGGCTTTGGGGAGTCAGGAGGTGAGACACTCACCACAGAATACCTAGCCTCTGACCTGCTCTTGTTGCCACAGTATTTATGTGGCTGGTCCAGTTAAATTTCTGGTCAATGGTGACCCCCAGGATGTTGATGGTGGGGGATTCGGCGATGGTAATGCCATTGAATGTCAAGGGGCGGTGGTTAGACTCTCGCTTGTTGGAGATAGTCATTGCCTGGCACTTCTGTGGTGCGAATGTTACCTGCCATTTATTAGCCCAAGCCTGAACGTCGTCCAGGTCTTGTTAAGGTGGTACGTCTCGCTAGAAGCGATTACTCTCACATATTTCTATATAAGTAACAAAATTCAGGGTATAAAATTGCTCTTCTATTTTACGGCTGCGTTTGAGCAAAACCTCTCCACGTCAGAATAGGCATTGCCCTCTGCTGTTCAGAGAACATGGAAGCATGGAGAGAGGAATGATTCACACAATAAAATCTTTACTTGTAAAATCAACAGGCCTGCTTCACATTTGAAGAAAAAACTTCACATACCCATTAAGAAAAAATCACAACTTCTCATATTTAAGTGTTAGCAGCAAAAATGGGGTAGAAATTGGTTTGTGTTGTGTCTGTTTTTTCGGGGGTAAAATGGGCCCATTTTTAGTCGTCTAATGGCGGTAGGACCATTGAATATGTTAATGAGGGGCTAAAGCCTGTTTAAGGACCCGTTGGAGAACATTGCCAGTGCTGAGTGGAGCAGGCACTGGCCTCGCTCACTCAATGTTTCAGCAGTTTGCTGCGGCCTAACCAGCAGCTCCCAACAAACAAGCTCCCTTTCCTTAGACTTACTTAATGTGGAGCCAGGGGCAGGAGTGATCCTCCCGGCTCCCCGTTACTCCTGACAACCACTGCCCATCGCCATCAGCCCCCCTCCTGCTGTCCGCCCCCGCCCACCCACTCCAGGATTGATGGACACCTCCTCCCACGGTCTCCCCCCAACCCTCTGCCACCCAGGATTAATCAGTCCCCCAGGACTGATCAGCCCGGCTCCGGCTGTCCTACCCCCCCCCCCCCCCCCCCCCCCACAGGATTGATCGGCCCCCCCTCCCACTGTCTCCACTCCCCTCCACCGAAAATGATTGGCCTCAATTCACCGTTTCCCCTCTACCCGGGACCAATCACCACCCCCTCCCGCTGTCCTCCACCACCTCCCCCTGACCCCCCCCAGGATTGATCAACCCCCCACTCCCACTGTCTCCCCTCCCCCACTGCGACCTGATCAGCCCCCTTCCCACCCACCCATGGTCTAGTTTACCCCGACTCCTCCGGGACTGACCTCAGGGCTGCTGCCATCAGCAAGCGGCCCAGAATCTGATCCTGGAACAGGGAACGCTCCCGGTGGAGGTGCAACACTCGCCCGCAATATTTACATCACACCCAAGGCTTAATTGCGGACCAGCCTGGGGCCTTCTGGTTCAGTGCCGAGTCCGTGCCCAAAAACGGGTCTTAAAGATTGCAAGAAACCTGCATTGTTAGAATAATTACTGCAGGAGTGCCCCAATCAAGTTGGATTTCTAACTATTCCTTCTGGTGAAGTTTGTGGGGGCGGGGCCGGGGGGAATTCCCACTTTGCTGTGCTGGAATCCCTGTCTATGTGCATAGTGTGTTAGACAGAAGGTAAGAGGAGGGCAAAGTATTCCTTCAGTTAGTAAAGCAGTATATTTTAAGTCTGCTATTGAGACGCATTCTCTCTGTGGGTGGGGTTCACTGGGAGCTGTAATGTGGATTGGAGTTACAACGGTAGTGGTGGGTTTAGAAACAGTGGGATCTGTTAGCACAGGCTCAGCACTCTCCCCAGAGTCATGAAGGTCGCGGGTTCAAGTCCCACTCCAGAGACTTGAGAACCCGCTCCAGGCTGACACTCCAGTGCAGTGCTGAGGGAGTGCTGCACTGTTGGAGGTGCCGTCTTGTGGATGAGACGTTAAACCGAGGCCCCGTCTGCTCTCGCAGGAGGATGTAAAAGATCCCATGACACTATTCGAAGAAGAGCAGGGGAGTTCTCCCCGGTATCCTGGCCAATATTTATCCCTCAACCAACATCACTAAACAGATTATCTGGTCATTTATCTCATTTCTGTTTGTGGGAGCTTGCTGTGCACAAATTAGCTGCCGTGTTTCCTACATTACAACAGTGACTACACTTCAAAAGTACTTCATTGGCTGTGAAGTGATTTTGGGACGACCTGTGGTGGTGAAAGGCGCTGGAGAAATGCAAGTCTTTCTTTTATGCCTGGGCAGAAATGTAACTTTTCTTCTGCAAACTGGGATCTTCCTCACTTGTGCCTGCAGCAGGGGTGATGTTTGGAGGTTACAAGCGCTGGGGGATGAGGACACTGGGTTGTTGTGAGTGAGACTGCATTTGCCGCCTTCTCCCTGGTTCTCCACAGCGACGTCCCCTTACGAGTGCTCCAGTCTTGGTCACTCTGAGTGAGCATGGCCACCAGTACCCACGCTAATATTAACGGTAATATGGAACATGCTGCACAACACATGTACTGAACTTTTTAATGCTGTTCTAAAAATAAGGAGCAAAAATGGAATGGAATCAACATGTCCTTATATTTTTACTCAGGAAATGTAACAGCAATGGATGTGGAGGTTGGGATTTGGCGCTGTTGGACCACTAGAAAGTCTCTTTCCAGAACTCTTTTTTTTTCTCTTTAACCAAGTGCTACATTTTTGGGTTCTCACATGAGGTATTCATAGAATGATAAACAGAAAGGAGGAGGCCATTCGGCCCATCGTGTCTGTGCCGGCTCTTTGAAAGAGCTAACCGATTAGTCCCACTCCCCTGCTCTTTCCCCATTATCCTGCAAAGTTTTCCTTCTCAAGTACTTATCCAATTCCCTTTTGAAAGTTACCATTGAACCTGCTTCCAGCTGGCAGAAACAGGAGCCATTTTTAACCCCGTGTGTGCCATGAAAGAATGCAATAAATAAACTGGCTTCATTTTCTGTCACACCCAGACTCACCAACCAGCAGAGCATGCCCACTGGGCTGTTTGAGAATCCTGCTGATACGCGAGATATGCTCAATGGCGAAGTTAAACATCACCAGGTCCATGGGAGCCTTGCTGGTTCGA
Organism: Squalus acanthias; assembly: GCA_030390025.1. Lineage (NCBI taxonomy): Eukaryota > Metazoa > Chordata > Chondrichthyes > Squaliformes > Squalidae > Squalus > Squalus acanthias. The sequence goes on along the minus strand of JASTWF010000256.1, from coordinate 633,675 downwards.
TTGAACTCATCCAGATAGCGCTCGATGGTCTACAACAGGGAGACAAAAGCAAGAGCTGAATGTCCACATCTGCAGGCCGCTGTAAAGCAGCGGGGCTTTACGTTATGGAGCGCGTTTATTGCTGCGATTGCTCCTCCGAGACTTACGTTCCTTAGCTCGTTCATGTCCGTTATTTCATTATACGCCCTCTTGCTCTTTCCGTTGGTTTTCGGTGACATGTAATCGCCAAAGAAGAGAGTGCGGATGTCGTCGGCACTGAGATCGCTCCCGATGACTATGTGGTTGAACAGGTTGTTGATTTTTTCCTTGAACTGTGTTTGCACTACATTCTGATAAAGAAGGGAGCAAGTTCAATACGGCATCAGCACCAATGACTCCTACCCTTCGAAATGAAACCACCAGCAGATTTGTGACGGTTTAACTGCAGATATCTGGTATCTAATAATGAGGGTTATTCACGGTTTGTCAAAAGCCAGAATCCCGAGCAGTGTCTTCACTGAGAGACGGAGCATGGGTCTGTGATGTCCCACATTTTATATTTCAAATGCGCCCTCCTAGTCAGCCACTTGCCCACTGGAGTTTGGGGGGGGTCGGGAGGCGATGAGAGAGAAAATGATAGGATCAATAATTTTATCTAAGTGTCATCCGATGCAGAACAATACCGGACTGCAGATGTGGCAAGATCTCTCAGTTGGTCATGGATAAAGGTCCAACACATACCGATCAGCCGAGGGTCAAAGGTGAAAGGCCAGCAGGCCACAAATGGCCCCCAGGCTGTACTGTGAGAATCGCCACAGTAATGATTATAAAAATACATTTACAAACCTTGACCATCTGGAAGAAGAGCCTTCTGTCTTGACTGTCAACCAGTCGATCACAGAAGACACGGTAGGCCTCATGAATCCAAAGTCTCATTACTTTATGGTCTCCTTCAATCCCTTGAGGAACACAGTCCGATTTTAACAGGAGCAAACCCTGGAGAAAAAGTGACAGGTAAATTTAAAAAAAGGCCACAACTGAGATTAATGGGATAATTCACAATGACTTGTCTGGTGTAATTAGGATCATTTCAGTGCTAATTGTTTTAAGATTGCATTACCTGAATTACCCTGGAGAAATCTCTCAGATTAAATATGTAATGTGATTTGGATGGCGTTGGCAGAAAATTTTCCACAGCTTGCGTGTACACTTCCGTAGTAGCCCAGACCAAAATCTTCACAGATGAAAAGAATAACCATGAAAATATTTATAGCTCTGTACAAGAGAACACTTCCAATGATAACTTTAGGGAATCACAATTAAGCAACATCAGCTGCAGACTTTTCAGGTTCAACTGCTGTCATCAAAAGAAAGACTTGCATTTCTATAGCGCCTTTCACCACCTCAGGACGTCCCAAAGCTCTTCACAACCAATGAAGGACTTTTGAAGTGGAGTCACTGTTGTAATGTGGGAAACACGGCAGCTAATTTGCACACAGCAAGCTCCCACAAACAGCAATGTGGTAATGACCAGATAATCTGTTTTAGTGATGTTAGTTGAGGGATAAATATAGACCAGGACGCCGGGGAGAACTCCCCTGCTCTTCTTCTAAATAGTGTCATGGGATCTTTTACATCCACCCGAGAGAGCAGACGGGGCCTCGGTTTAACATCTCATCCGATCGACGGATTCACACAGTTGCACACAAACGTAACGTAAAAATACAGAGTGTGTGGAATCACATGAAATTCCTGTGCTGATCTGAATTTGAAGCATTTCTAATATCGCCTCATGGCTGAAATGAAATGAAGTTCTGTTTCACAGCCTAATGTTGCAGTGTGACCAACAGTAATCAGTCTTTAACTTTCTTTTGAGGTCTCTGCGTTTGATTGGATTATACACATACGCGCAGTTATTACCCTGGAGTATCTTTTCAAGGAGATATCGAATCCCCTATTAAAGTGCCAGTCCACCACAGGTTGAAAGATAGTCTTCATGGTTTCTTCACTGAAAGCATCTATGGAGATAATATTGAAATGTCGAAGGCAGCGAGGAGTGACAGCTTGTCGGCCACCACCAGGGGGAGCCATTGCCGCCACTATGGACATGTTGTGGACCTGTAAGATGCTGGTGTCCTTCCTGCAATCACAGAATACATTGATCAGCCCGGGCTTCGGGATCAGCACCACACTGTCAGAGCACTTTCAAATCATCACTTGCCCCTCATACATACATCCCATGAACGTACATTGAATGAAGTTTCTACTGTGTATGGAGTAGGTATAAAAAAAACAGCCTTCCATCAAATCAAGGTCTTTAAAATGTTAAAAGGATTCGATAGGGTAAATAGAGAGAAACTATTTCCTCTGGTGGGGGAAAATCCAGAACAAGGGGGCAGAACCTTAAAATTAGAGCTAGGTCGTTCAGGGGTGATGTCAGGAAGCACTTCTTCACACAAAGGGAAATCTGGAACCCTCTCCTCAAAAAGCTGTTGAGGCTGGAAGGTCAATTGAAAATGTCAAAACTGAGATTGATAGATTTTCGTTAGGTAAGGGAATTAAAGGACATGGAATCAAGGCAGGTAAATGGAGTTAAGATACAGATCAGCCATCATCTAATTAAATGACGGAATTAACTTGAGGGGCTGAATAACCTCCACCTGTTGCTGTAAATGTATACAAATACTTAACATCATTGGTCGGAGGCAAACAATCCCATCACTGCCCATCACCCACACACCCTGTTCTCTGGGTCGTAACCATGTGGAAACCTGTTATTGCATTCTAGCACATCAAGTCATTGTAACCTAAATGAAGCCCAAGGGTTTGCCAAACACTGTTTCATCAGGTGAGGCCCCTTTAACTGGACGGGCCAAAGCGTGACATCATAGAGCAAGCCTCACCCTCACACAATGAGATCAGACATCACAATAGCTTTGTAAACTGGGTAAATTTGATTCAGGAGGCTGCACAACCAGTTTAAGTGAAGGAAAGGGAGCTGCACTGACTCTGACTAACTGGCTGATCTATTTAGGAGTGAATGTGGTCGGGTAGAAGATCGGAACAAGTTTACTTTGTGAGGGGAGCGTGAACAATGGAAATATTGCTAGCCAGCTGACACTTGTAAGGTTGTTGCTGTAGAACCTTAAAATTAGAGATAGGCCTTTCAGGGGTGATGTCAGGAAGCACTTCTTCACACAAAGGGTAAATAGAAACCTGGAACTCTTTCCCCCCAAAAAGCTGTTGAGACTGGGGATCAATTGAAATTTTCAAGACTGAAATTGATAGATATTTATCAGGTAAGGGTATCCAGGGATATGGAGCAAAGGTGGGTAAGTGCAAAATCAGCCATGCTCTAATTGAATGGCGGAGCATGCTGGAGGGGCTGAACGGCCTCCTCCTGAACCTATCTTAGCCAAAAATAAATCATTAAAAATGTTCTGATGAAAGGTCATCGACCTGAAACGTTAACTCTCTTTCTCTCTCCACGGATGCTGCCTGGCCTGCTGAGTTTTTCCAGCGTTTTCTGTTGTTATTTCGGATTTCCAGCATCCGCAGTATTTTGCTATCATTAAAAATGTGATGTGTTACTCCAGCTCAGTATAAAGCCAGATGGGCTGAGAATCCTCTTGCTGTGTCTGTACCAGGACTGGTCTGTACAGGGACCAGAGTCAACGGAGACTGAGCTGAACTTGGTTCTTAGTCTACCGCAGAGTGCGAGACAACAGCTGAAAATTATTTTAATCATCGTTTTTTATGCAAGAGGGAGCAAGACCGACTACAATGGAGAGGTAAATCGGGCGGGGTGTATAACGGGCAGCTGATCTCCGACCGCCTCGCTCTCTCTTTTTCAGCTGTTCATTTCTCGCACTCTGTGGTGGAGTAAGACTCAGGCTCAGCTCAGTCTCCGTTGCCTCCTGTCTCTCTTAGGACCACCGATTGGGCAGCTCAAGACCCGGAAACACTGGTCGGAATTTAATCACTGGGCCACAAATGAGCGCAAGAGCCTCATTGCATTATTGAAATATTGTGCTTATTTCAGGCGGTTACCAAGGCTGTCTAAGTTTTGCAGTGGCCGGGTGCCTGTCTAGATTGGGTGTGGGTCTCTGACCTGCTCAATTGGTTATCGCTATCGGAGCAGAACTCAAGCCCAGAAACTGTCGGTGTTTTGCTGAAGATTTAAGATCGTTAATGAATTTGTCGTGGTATATTGAGCTGTGATGTTTGTGAGCTGTGGCACTCTTGATTACAACCCTGTAACTCAATCCCAGGCGCCTACAGTCCTATACTGTACACAATGACAGTTCCAATATAAGTCAATTCCTGGTACTACTTTTGTGTCTATAAATTCAGACACCCTTATCTGAGTCTCACTGCTCCTTCCGTGCTGGACTAAGCTTGGATTTCAGGCCTGCAATGAAACATTTCCCACACTTAACACGCTTTTATACTGGGCATCTTACAGCGTGCCGGCCCAGTGGGATTGCTTTTAAAATTCAAGCGGTT